>LBNU01013856.1:2875-20883 GCA_014162995.1 Artemisia annua | reverse complement strand
CCATGAATTGTTAAGGAATACACCCGTCATCCACACAAGTAATACATACACCAATTAACCGGTAAAAGATAGTTAGGGAGTAAGGAAGTCTAAGTAAACACATTTGTCTCCATATAAGTTTTCACAACCTTTTATTTTCTTGTTATTTTATTGTTATTGCAATAGTAGTTTTTTGGGTTAGTTGACTAGCAACTAATTCCGCCCATTCCTCCAAAACATGAGATTTTATTTGCTTTCCTTAAAATATAAAAATACAAAAATAATCTTCCTTCACCTTTAGACCTATTAGAGTAGTTTTTCTATCCTAATGAACACTATTCCCTGTGAGAGAACGATCAATCCCCCGTACTTACCACTACACTATACTCCACTGGCCAGGTACACTGCCTGGTGGGATTGCAAGCTTCTCAAGATCCCTTGAGAGGTTAAACCTGTTGCGTGGTCGCAATCCTACACACATAACCAACAAATTCAAGCTTATTTTAATCAAATTCCACTCAAAGGAATTGGTATATTGTTGCAGGGAGATCTTACAACACTGTGGGAAACAGAGGAGACAAGCACAGATGATATTTAGAAAAATCAAGAAGTCTGGGAAATTCAAAGTTGGAAATTCTTTGAAAAGGCTGGTGTGCATGTCTTAGAGTTGGAAGATGGTATTATGATCTATATGTTAGCTGAAAGAAGATATCCTCTTACAAGAGATTTGATGATGATGATGCTGGATCATGGTATGGAAGTAGAGCAAGAGGATGAAACTACTCTAATGGTGATTAATTTGTTCATTAATTGGACAATATTAAAAGATGATGATGCATAATTACTGGTATGGTCTTAATTATTTAAATCTTTTGAATAAACAAGTACTTTATTCAAAGTACTGCTGATCAAACAGTACTTTTACAAAGTACTGCTTGCAGCATAAACCAGTAAAGTCTTTTGAAATAATAATTTTTGTCTTGTGCAAAATACTTTTTGAAGCACAAATGTTTACAACAACAGATTGTTTTTGGAAATATACATGGTGTTAGTACTTGTGCTACACAACAAATGGTATTCAACTCACCATGTTTAACAAACAAGAAACAGTTTGACTCATCATGAGGGTACGGCTCTGATGTGATAATCAAATCCGTTTTTACTTGGAAATTTACTAAAAATTGTATGGTTTCAACTCACTATATCTGTGATAAGTGAAGAGTTGACTAGCCCACAAGAAAATGGCTTGTGGTAAAGGCTGTGGAAAATCCATTCATATGGTAATTAGTTCACCATGGTAGTTGTACTAAAAGAACTAGCTAGTCCAAAAGCAAACGGCTATTGGTAAAGACTACTCAAATCCGTTGATAGCTGATGATTTGCTAAAAATCATATGGTCATCAATGTACCATGGTTTACTAAACCTAAACATTGGCTACTCCAGAGTTAATGGCTTTGGTAAAGAGACATCAAAATCCATTAATTTTCAATGATTCACCTCTCACAGGAGTTCACACACCTGGAAGTGATGAGAATAGTATGAAACTTAACAGATTTGATGTACCTTGTGTTGCTGAGTAGTTGAGAAGAACTAAAGTTGCTGTAAAGACAAAGAATTGTTGCTGATAAAGATTGCAGATACTAACTACACATTGATGATAACAAAACAACAACGAGTAAGACTTTAAAAGATCCAACCTTTCCTTGAAGGTAAAGATGATTGTTTTTCAAAGATTACACAGAAACTTGAAGTCAAGCAAGTAGAATTCAAGTTAGGGGAGGATTGTTGGGGTATAAAAGTCAAAGTACTGCTGGATGTCAAAGTACTGCTGGAAGATACAGGTCAAAGTACTGCTCGTTGATATAAGTCAAAGTACTGCAAGGGTTAAAGACTGAAGACATTAAGGAATATTATGTAAATTCTAGAATATTCTAAGTTAGAGTTAGTTTACTTGTAATTCAAGTATTGTAAACCGACTAGGATTTCCTTGTGCCTATAAAAGGATCCTAGGTTGGCATTAGAGATATATGTTTTTTAGAGAAAAACTAAAGTTCGATATTAGAGTTGTTAGGGTTGTTTGTGAGTCTGTGTATGAAAGCAGATTCAAAGTGTTAATAAAATCGTTGAAGTTTATTATTCTTCTTAAGCTTTGTTAAAGTAGATTCCGCATACTTAATAAAGATATTCAGTGTTTCATTGTTAGTAATTTAGGATTTATCCAAGGTTACTAAGCCCTTAACAAGCTACATAGTTAGTTTGGTCATAGTATATCGATCCAACACTTTGTTTACTGAAATTTGAAATCCATTTGTAGGTTGTGTCAATCCGATTAAAAGATGTTGAATTACATCGAGGACTGAAAACCTTTGTTTCATTTTGAAATACCACTCGTGGAATTAATGGAATTTTAAAACTCTTTTTACGTTGAAAGTTGTTTGAGAAACCCGGTGTTTCTCTTTGAGTTTTAAAATCAAAAGAAGAAGAAGATTTCCATCTAGAGTTGAACCTCATGGGTTCTTTTTGAAGATTTGTGATGAATGGAAACCTTCCGGTATTTGGAATGTTCAGAGTCATTCTTTTAAAGCCAAAGCATTCCAGATTTGAAAATTTGAAAAGTTTTGAACGACTTTGCTTTGGTTTCCACACTTGTTTTACTGGTGTAAAATGAAAGTATAGAGTTTGAAAAACTTGTTTCTCATCAATTGAATCCTTTTCCAAGTTTAGCCATTTGACACATTTAGTCCTTTAACCTCAAAATATGTTCCATAAGAAACATTTTGACAATTGTTGAAAATTTTGACGAAACATATTTTGACTTTAAATGGGATGAGATGTACTTGCACACAGAAAAAATGCATCAGGCATAACCAAGCATACAGATGAATCAAAAACTCATTCTAAATCTTCCTAAGTGCTCAGAATTCTCAAATTAACACACAAGATCACAGATTAACTCATTCTTTCACTCGAAATTTTCCAATTATTATCATGGTTTGGGGTTATGATTTGAGACTTTGCACGCATGTTAGCATCATAATGCTAGAATATTACACAAACAAACATCCTAGTAGTAGCAGCAAAGACATCTACATCTTAAACCCCTAAATCACTTGATTTCAAACTTAGGTTATTTATAATCATGTAAAAACCTAATCGAGCATTCTTTAATGTTTTCTAAAGCTATATGAACTGATTAATNTTGCACGCATGTTAGCATCATAATGCTAGAATATTACACAAACAAACATCCTAGTAGTAGCAGCAAAGACATCTACATCTTAAACCCCTAAATCACTTGATTTCAAACTTAGGTTATTTATAATCATGTAAAAACCTAATCGAGCATTCTTTAATGTTTTCTAAAGCTATATGAACTGATTAATTAGACTAAAAACACATAAAAAATGCCGCAATCGATAATTACTTAAGCCATAGTTTCTGATTATGCCTTTTTGACCGTTGAAATCATTTGAAACATTTAGGGAATAATTAGACAACAACCATGAAGAAATTAGAAACTCACAATCATGGGAAAAGATCAAGGATAAAAAATTTGTTAGACTGATTCGTTGACTTTTTAATTATGTGTGCTACTTTTGAGAACATTTGTGGAAGACAAAAATTTCATTTCTCCCCCTTGAATTAGCATTTACTTTGTGAAACCTTTTTGCACATTTTAATTCGAGAGATCATAGAATTTTTGATAATGAGTTTTTAATCTAAGTGATGAAGAAACAATTTTTCTTTAAGACTTATGATTAGGTGTGCAAACTTCATAATGTTGTGAAAATTTTTCTCCCCCTCAAAACATGTTCCATTTTGACAGTGTAAAGCAAGATTTGTTTTAATAGAGGAACATAGTTTTGAAGATTAGAAGTTTGCACACACCAAGAGTAATCACAAATCAATCAGAAAATGATAAAGAAATATGATTGTACCCGTGTCAAATGTTATTCATCATCACCGAAGGACGTGAAGACTGGATCAGGTCGTTTATAAAGTTGGACCGGAAATGAAGGTCTGACTCCTATGTAGCTTTCAAGTCGTTAGATCTGATCACGCCTTATCAATCTTTCCTCAAGACATGCAGCATGAATTGGGGAGAAGTTTCTGAATCAACTTCCCCCCAAACTGACAACCGACTTCAGCAGATTCGAAACTTTGATGTAGTTAACATGTCTTCTAACTTTTGAAGTTTTGAGTACGCAGCGGAATTTGTCGATGACACAGTAAACCACACCAAACAAATCTGAATAGTTACTTAATCACAGTTATGCTCAATACAGAAACTTCGTTCGGGGGTAACATGCAAGAAATCAACAAGATCTTCTCCCATATGTAGATGATTCACACCAAACAAACCACGAAAGATGAAATAATACTTCTTCCCCCTGATTGTTGCGGTCTATCGGAATAATAATCACCTGTGTATGTACGAATACTCGATAGTATGACTCTGTATAAGGCATCATAATGCGGTTAAAACATCATATTTAGGTAACTTCACACAAAACAACCCGCGAGAGTTGAAACGATTACACCAAAAATCATAAAACTGAACCACTGATCATCTCTGCGGACGTCTCTCCGGTAGTAATAAAATTGTAAGCTCGATCCGTGAGTCTATTATGCGTCTCCGATGTGCACATTTCTTCCCCCTGATTGCAGATCCTTGTGGAAAGTGAGTGTTTTCGCAAAGAAATCAAGAAGAGTCGAAGAAAGCAACAGAACACCCACTCTCTCTTCCCCCACGATGTCTTCGCGGAATCGGAAGCATACACACTATGTTTACGATGGAAAATGGAGGCAGCGTAACCCCATATGTCCAATTAAGTGAACAAGTGTGAAGTACCATAAATGGCGCATGAGAATCAACTGCTGTAAACATCTCTAGTCCATTGATGTATCGAAGGGTGATGTTGATATACAACATGCAAATTAGACGGATCCAAATTGCTAGAAGATGACTCTGCAATATCAGGAATGGTTGAAGCCGGAGCAAATGGATTGAAGGAAGCATTTCCATCATAATCTGCATGTGCGGGTACTGGTTCATTTTGATCATCAGCTACATGTTCGTTATTGGAAGCAGTTTGTTCATTTGTTGTTGTAGATTCAATTGGAGGTGCAGCTATTGCAACGGTTGTTAATGTAGTCGCAGTTGTATCAGGTAAAAGAATATTATCAGGTTGAGCAGCGGAAACAGTTGATACATGATGTGCACTACTCTCAAAGGAATCATTGAACAACGGAGCAAACAAGGTTTCCAAATCTCGAAGGTTTAGCGAAAGAGGTGCAGCTGAATGATCTGGAAACTTTAGACAGTTGGTTGCGGGTCCCAAGCTGTTGTGCTTAGAATCTATAATGTTAAGCTCGGGTCCGAAACTGAGTTGTTCCGAAGCCGTTATTTCAGTGCGGGTTTCGTACTGAAGTATACGAAAGCCATTATTTTTGTATCTGCAAAGAAAGAAGAAAGAGACAAAACATAGAACATGGATCCCCAAGTGTAATTGGGTTCCGGATGTTAGAAGCATAAAGTTGTAGTGTCAATTATCTTCTTGACACCAGAACACACTATATCAATGATTTCTTTTCTCTTCTCAGGGATAGATTATGTGGATTTCACATTAGTTTTGGGGCAAATGTCTAAAATCTTTCCTGTAGGAATCCACTTAAGACCAATCGCTTTGAAAATTCTACCCGTGGGTACCCACCTAATGTTAGAACTAGGAGAAGTTTTCATTTTAGATGCAGCAGTATGAAATGTGGGGGCATCACTTGGTTGAGAAAAACTACGTCCTACATTGATCCATTTCTAAGTTTTCTGAATTTTAACTTTTGGTTCAACGGGTTTGTTTGTCTTAGTCGATTGTGCTTTCGCACGTGAATTATTTACGCAACTACTCTGAGATGCTAGCCAATTCCTATTAGTTTATTGATTACTTTTAGGTTTTGGTTTGCCACTACTAGTGTTATGTACTACAGTGGAAGGCATCACACAAGATTTTTGAACCTAGAATTCCGTCCTTTTGAAGTAGTGCCTTTTTCCTAGCCATTTCTAGATCATAGTTCTTGTTTATGTCATTTATCCCATAAGACTCTTTACTTTTAATGCTCGATTTAGACATTGTATTTGAACTAATCCTAGATGAGCCAGGTATAATCACGTGTTGAGGCTTAGCAGAAACAGATACATTTTCCTTAGGCCAGGAATGTGGAGTGACTGGTTTTGCCAAATGATTTATCTCAACAACTTGGGAGGAAAACCGAGATTTTAAAAATTTGGCTCGTTCAGATTTAAATGCAGTTGGTTGTCTGACCACTGATGGTTTTTTGATTGTTTGAATAGGCGGTTTCCCCAAGATTGATGGTTTTGCAAACTTAGTACCCACACTCTGGCCACTCAGTCTTCTTATTTGTTTTGCAATGCAACATGTGCAAACACCTTTGCTTGAATTTGACCTTTTAAAAGCTCATTTTCCTTAACTAATGTATCCACATGTTTAATTTGTTCATTCAAAAACTGACCATTGTTGCCCGAAATTAGAGATATGTTTTGCAATTTAAGTTCAAGTGAGATGCAATGTGCCTTAAGTTTTGAAAAATCTTTTTGAAACTGGGCAATGGTCTTTTTGAGACAAGCATTTTCAAACTCAAGAGTTTGGTTCGTTGGTACATTTGTTTTGCTTATATTTAAAGAATCAGACAAAGGTTGTTTGACAAGATGTTGGTCAAAATTCTGATCAATCCCTCCTTCATTTATGAATTCAGATTGTTCAGTCAGTTGATGTTCATGAACAGATATATCAAGATTGACAATTGATTGTACCTCATCCATTGGCTCTTTGTCAAATATTGGCTCCGTGTCATAAGTGGGTCTGTTATCTGCACAATCAACATCTGTATCGTTCCACGATCTGCTGCTGTCATCCGGTTTTTCCAATGCTTTAACCTCATTGCCCGCATTACCGACATATTTAGTATTCTCAGCATTCCCAACAACCCTTTGAGCATTCCTTCCTTGTCTATCAACTCTTTCACCATGCGCGATTGCTTAATTTCGGGGTTTAGATGAAGTCTGACTCTTTGAATTCTCAATTTGTGAGATCATCTTAGTCAGTAACATCATTCCTTTGTTCAGTTCCACAAACGGATCTAGAGAATCATCAGAGTCATACACTGGGCCTGTATCATTCATGTGAAGTTCCTGCCCGTTTGCCATTAACATCACAGTTTCAGTACCAGCCTCCAAATCTTCATATTCATCCTCAGATGGAATATCTGCCATAAAACTATGCAAAGAAGCATTCAGGTTACCACCTTCATTACTGTCATCCATATGTGCCATTAATGCCATGCTTGGTTCGAAAAGATCTTCTTCTTCATCAGTATCTTCCAGTGTGTTTAAGCATTCAGAAGTTGAAGTCATAACGCCTTTGCCTTTCTCAGTAGATACTTGACCAAGCTTCACTAGATTTTGCAGAAGAGATTGCATATGATCATTTAGTGTAGTAGGATGGTACTGAGGAATGAAGATAGGCTCAGGTGCATTTGGAGGATTGAAGAAGAGACCAGTTGGTGTGTAGATTAAGGATCCATGGTCAACTGCTGGGGATGGTGGAGCAGGGAGAATGGTTTTCAGTGGATTCATGTTAAGACAAGATTCAAGAATCTGTTTCATACTGTCGTGATGAAGTTCTTCTGTTCGATGCATAGCTTCAAGATATTTCCACATTTCATGAGCACTGGCTTGAAAGTCCATATTCATATAAATTGAATTGGGAGATACCACTTGTTATAACCAAGAAACACTTTCAGGAGGTCGGGGATGCTCGAAATAAAGGAAAGACATGGTATTTATTAGATTAAAGAATTGGGAAGATGTGTGTGTTTTCTAGAGAGAGAAAGAAGGAAAACACACACACCTTGAAATACAATGAGACATCCAACCTCCTAGTTGTGACTAGGAGGTGTATTTATACTACAAGTCTAGCCTAACTTAGCACTATTGACTAAACTAGTCCTTGTACTTTGATACTATAGCAATTCCCAACTATAACATAACTTTTAAGGCTAACAGAAAGCAAGTAAAAATCTCGGGTTTTGGAAGGAGGGGCGGAATTAGTTGCTAATCAACTAACCCAAAAGCTACTACTTAAACTAATGTGCAGGAAAGTAAGCTAGGGTTCTACAAGGGAAGTGAAGCATGTCTACCTATGATGTATTACTCCTTGCTAGCTATCCAATTCTACCTATTGAGTTGTCACGCCTTGTTTTAATTGACGGGTTGCATTCCTTAATACCATTCGTAGGGCCGTGTACGATCTTCCCTAACTCTATAAGCTCCTAATTCACTCCTATGTCGAGCTGACTAAAAGCTCCTAACATTGGATCACTAGAATTCGCTTATGCATTAAATACAACCATATAATCGTAGTACACATCCGATTCTTAATACATTCAAGCAAGTTACCATATAGGAGATTAGCCAGTTTTCTTAAGCCTAACATCGACATCACCCAATCAAAACAAGAAACAATAGGAAGCAAGAATTATAAACTAAACCAACTAGATCTATTGAAGTTGTCACGCCTTAATTGATAGAGATAGACACAAACATCAACAAGAAATCAATAAGATCTAATTAGTTATACACAAGTTTCACACAATCATAGGTAAACACTAGGTGATTTAGCAAAGAAGAACAAGCAACAATAATAATGGAAGACATAATTAAGATAGAATCAACACACCAATACAAGATGTTTATGGAGTGATTAAGACCCTCTAAGTTGCTGAAAAAACACCTAGGGTTTGGGGCTTCAAAATAATGAAGTTATGAGGCTGTATTTATGGCCATCTGGTATAAACTTGACGCCGTCACGTTATAAATTTTCTGGGCCATCTCTCTTTAAATTATAACCAGATGGCCTACTCCCAAATACACGTGACCCCTTCAGGTACGTGGTCAGGTGTTAATCTTTGATTTCTTCTCTTGAGCGTCGGGTACAATATAAATCCACCTCTTTTGTCAAAGAGTGACGGCGTCACCTTGTGACTTTTGACGCCGTCAGGTACTGTTCCAGCTTGATTTCTTGACTTTGTTGTTTTCTGCACTTTTATGCTCCAAAAACGTCCAAAATGCTTCCATTTTCAGATTTCTTCTCCAAAGTACCTAAAATAACAAAAGAAACGATTTGAGGCAATATTTGATCATAAAATCACGATTTAGGGCTTATATGACCCCCTAAAAGCGTAACACTTTTCGTCTCATCACTCACCTTTATCTGATCTATTAGCCGGTTCCCTCAGCTAAAGCTAGTCGGATCCCTTTTAGGAAGGATCCGGTGGAACCGGGCAAACATAAACAAATTTTATCACCTATAGTCTTCCAAAACTCAATTTTACCCACTCAAACACTCCATATTGCCTTTAATATATCTCCTAGAAGATTGTATCACTGCAGTTGACCTTGGTGCATACATACCATTGCATTTCAAAGAATTTTAGTGGTTTAGGCTTTAATTCACTTACTTAATCCTTCACTATTTAAGCCACTTTTGTTTGTGCTTCCAAACCACACTCAAACAAACCATCTTCTACTGCAAACTCAGCCTCTAAACTTGCCTCAAAACATGACTAAAGCACCAAGTGCAAGATCATCACTTAGGATCCCTCCTTGAAAAACCACACGAATAGTGTATGAAATATCCTCAACCGAAGCCTCACCCATCAAAGCACCCTCTAGAACACCTATCTCAAACTACATCCAAACTCCTCCATCTCTTGAACCATCACCACCACAACTTGCTTCCATCAAAAGAACATCACCACAATCAATTCCTCTTGAACCTACACCTACTAGTAAACCTACATTACCAAACACTCCTATCTCCACTCAACCAACAAAACCTTCTCCTCTTGAACCAAGACTTCTCTCTTTTACCACACCTCATTCATCACCTTACCTCTACCTTAACTCATTGGAGGACTTACCTCCTAGACCTTCTAATCCACCACCGTTACCAACATTCTCATCCATTAAGAGAATGTCAACATAACCACCATTTCATCACCTAGATGTTGACATCAACATACAACCACCCATAGCATACTTACCTTCCTCTCCTCCACCTTCAAATGGCCCATTTTGGGTAATGAGAAGATATCTCAACCACCTCTACCAAACAATGATACACTTCCTCCCACACATTCTTCTCCACCAACACTCGTGGTACATCCACAACATTTCCACCTAGTTACTTCCACCTCAAACATACCTCAATAACTTTCCACCTTAGGACCACAGCAAACAAACCACAATGATACTTGTGATCATTGTCAACATGCCCAAACCTTAGTTCATGAACTATGTGAGGAAGTATGTTTCATGTTCTACCACCTTCTTGAATGTCTTGATGACGTCAACAAACCAAACCTACCCGAAAAGCCTTGAAGTGCAAGCACAAGTGGTCTTCTCCTTTAGTATTAGGCCTAGACTTTGATAGGACTTTTTCTTTTCATGTTTAGATTATTTTCTTAGCTTTTAGAGATTTGACCAATGTGTGTATCATTTCTCTTGTTTTCTTAGATGTATCTACATGATTATGTGTCTCAATGAATATGATTGGTGTGATTATTAATTGTATTCATAACTTTTCTATTATGTATTGCTGCTAACAAACTGCAGGTAAGCCGAATCCTTCACTTTGTACTAACTAGATCCTTTTTTTAAAGTAACCGGGGGATCCGGAGAAACAAAACACTAATCAAAATTTTATGCAGCTCCATTTTCTGCAAAAGAACACAATGTACTTGTCTTCTAACCTTTGTTTTGTAGATTTTCAAAAATATACATGGAGTACTTGACGCTCTCATTAAGGGGGAGCTCTCGTCCGAGCAAAACCATTGCAAATACTTGCAATAACCACATCTTAGTCTCCCTAATTACTTGACGCCCTCAATAAGGGGGAGCAACAAAGAACTTCTTACTCTTCTTCTCTCTACTCTACTTCCTTCAATTACTTTTCTTAAAACTTGCATTTGGGTTAGTTTCTTTTCAACGCTCTTTTTGTTTCGACAAAAAAGGGGGAGAAAGAGTAAAAACTACAATTCAAAACTTTACGAATTTTACTTTTTACTTAAGATAATTTTATGTTTTGTCATCAACAAAAAAATGGGAGATTGTTAATACAAATAAACCTTCAAAACGTATATTTATATTTTGCGATCTTTCAATGTTTTATCGATAACAAACATAAAATCATTTTAATGAAATAGTTAAAATACGTAAACATTTTTGAGCCAAAAGTTTACTAACTCATTTCACTAAACAAATATATATTAAACATGTTTAGTTATGTAGTTTAATTGAAACCAAAACTATTTTATAAAAGGGATAATTCTAAGAATGACATTGTTGCCCAATTGATTTGCTTTTGTGACCTTAGATTAGAAAGTTCCGAAACTAGCCTTGGGAAACTTGTAGTCTTTGGGCAACTACAATCTGCAAGTGACAAGTGTCACTTTTCAGAATATTTTTTGGGCAACTTGTGTACTTTTCGGGCAACTACAGCCCTCATGTCGGATACTTGGCGTTCCATGGTTGGCTACATTAGAGTTGCCCGGTTGCCAAAGGCTAGTTTCGGAACTTTCTTATATAAGGTCAAAAAAGCAAATCGATTGGGCAACAAGGTCATTTTTGAAAATATCCCTTTATAAAAACACTTTAATAACATTTGTTACTTACATTTTATAAAATACATGTTAAGAAAAAGGTAGTAAACATTTGGACTATCCATGACCCAAAACCAAGCCCATAACCCATAACCAATGACCCATTGCATAACATCATGCATGACATCCATAATGGGCAAAACCCATGACCTATGACCCAAAGTCCATAACCCATAACCCTCCATGACCCATGACCCAAGATGTCTTTGACATCAGGCATGGCATTATCTATCCATGGATCATAACCCATAACCCATGACTCGGTTTGTAACCCAAAATCTGGACTGGTTTACCCAGTTAGCCGGATCCCTGAGTTTACACTAGCCGGATCCCTCTGGGGAGGGAACCGGTGGAACCGGGTGAGCAGTAGGCAGTTTTGCCTTTAAATAGTGAGTCATTTCTCTCTTGTCTCTCGCCCCTTAAACTCTCTAACCTCTGATCCAAGGATCTTTCTATGTAGTTTCTCTTTGTGATTCTCTAGGTTCCTTCCATAAGGCGAGATCACAACCTCTCGAAGACGTGCAAGCTCGTGATATGAGTTGCTTGGATTCTTCTCTTCCGAGATCACATAGGTGATTCTTGTTCTTTCTTTCTTCTCAAAGGGTGTGGTAGATGAGTTGAGTAGATGACTTAGGGAGTCTAAACAAACCAATAGTGTTTGTAAAAGCAAGTCAAAACAAAAAACCAAAAAATTCCGAGCCTGGTGGGCTGGGTGACGCTCCAGCATGCCACCAGCGCGCCAGGAGTCTGAACAAAAATGGTTTCTTGTCAAACGTTTTTGTTAAACCAATTGTTCCTCAAACTCCTTTTGCAAATACTTGAGTTACTGAAACACCCATTTCAAGAAGAGAAACCCCAAAACAATTTTACAACCTAGTTCATGAAATGGACTTGGATACACACAAACTCTAGTAGACCATAGACCTATCTTACCTACACCAAATATGAGACTTTCAAACTCATATAACCGGAGACCTTCATTTCATGATAACCAATCATCTTCAAGAAGAAATTTTTATAATAATCAAAGGTCATCATATCATCAATATAACCGGATACTGTATTCACCCCCTCTACGGTTATACTGTGACAACTCGTAAATTCCCGATATGTCCTATTTAGTGAAACGACGAATTATTTGGAGTTTAGTATTATTCCTAGAAAACTAGACGTATTTTTATTCAAATTTAACGGAAAAATGATTCTAAAGCTAATGGAAATAAGTTCGGGTGCTCGGGAAATAATCATAACGCGTTTTACAGGTTCCGTTCATGTTTCGTGAAAAATATAAGAGAATTGGCAAAACTAGTCCCTATGGGCGCGCTAGGGTTTGTCTTAAGTCCAACTACTCATCTATATATACACCACTTATAGCATTTTAGGGTTTCCATCCCCTCCTCTCTCTTTTTCAGCCGACAAACACACTACACACTCACCCCTTTCTTCTCCGACCAAGCTTTCTGGCATAGCTCCCTCACCACCACGCGTATTAACACAACGCCACCACCATAATCACCCTTGTTTCATTCCCTTTCTTTTGATACAGATCACGCGCCACAAAACTCATCCAAACACACCTTTTGATCAAGTTTCAGTCACGAAAACATCACCCACCATTATCCACGAATTGATTATAAACTTTAGAGGGTTTTGGTCAAATGCGAATTAAAAATCTAATTAAATGCAAGGCAAGTAATTGGTTCGGTATCATTGTGTTGTCTTGGTGGTCTTCGTTGTTATTTTAGTCGCGAAAAAAAGGCACGCCATGAGTTTTAAACTCACGGCCATGGTCTTGGGGTCGTTTGGTTGTATCCGTGAGTTGTGGTAATGGATTTCAGATTGGTTTTGGTTGTCTCGAGTGTTTGTGTTTGGATTCGGACGTGTTTGGGTTTATTTCTGGTGTTGATTAAGGTTCTTATTGTTGTTGTGGTCGTGTTTCCTATGATTAGGGTCGTAGGAGGTTTAGGCAGTCGAGACCTAGGTTGGACGGGAATGAGTGTTAGTTCGATTCTTGTTGGTGACAAGTTTCTGTTTGTTGTTGTTAGTTTCTTGTGATTGTTTTGGCAGTAGGTTGAGGCCGAGACCACTAGGGTCTCGGCAATGGGTTGATTATTGATGTTGTAGGTGTTGTGTTGACACCGTTATGTCAAGGGTTGCTGTTGCTAGTCATAATTTACTGGTGCCGAGGAGTATAGGGCTAAATGTAGGGGTGTTAGTTGTGGTTAAGTTGAAATTGTTATTGATGTTGTTGTGTTGAGGACTAGAAGTGACAGAGATAGGATTAGAAGACGAGCTGTAGTCGACCGTCAAGGGTAGAAGTTGTGATTTTTTTTTGTGAATATTGGTTAGGTGGATTAGCGATGCTATAGTGATGAGTTGAGCCGTGTCGAGCGTCACCTAGACTTTCAAGTCTCGTGTGGCCCCGACGAGCCGAAATGGACTTATTATGTGATGTTGACTATTTGACCCGTGGTAAAAGTAAACTTGAAATGAGTGATAACCCGAGAAATATAACGACTAAATAATATTAATGATGTGAACATTTTATATATACATATATACATGTAATTAACTTCTAAATATAAATAACGACTAACAACCGTTATTTAATATTTACAAGTTAATGATAATAAATATTGGGAGACGAAAAGTACGTTATATACCATTTTCAAATTAATAAAGAATGTTAATTGACGTTGAATACTTTTATTAATATTTCTAAGTTAATGAGAAACCGATAAATAACAATAATAGTGTTACCTAATATTTATTAGAAACAACAAATAAATATTAATACGGATGGATTATAAATCATTTCGAGGACACGCTCATCGAGACTTACCCTTTAGGAGGTATTGAGGTTCGTGTTAGTATATGTCGAGTTACGAATGGGTTAATATTAATATAAACATCCGACACGATTAACGGACTAATTGGATTACTAAATCCAATTAGGGGTTAACAAACATGTCGGGGGAGAATATTAATAGGTGACCCATCCTACGACTTACCGTCTCCTTACTAGGTATGAGTTAACTTTGGATTAACAAGTGTACCGAAGGAATTGTTGAACCTACCGTATTAACAAATACAATAAGTATCCAATAATTCGTTCGGTTTCCTTATTAAACCTTCAGTTACTCAAGGTTTACTTTGACCATAAGGCTGACTTAGTAGCCATTTAAGTGTGCTTTCTTTGGATGGATTATCTAGTTTAACCCGGATGTTTCGTATTGAGTTTTGTCTCGTTTCTGGTTGATGTCGTATATTATTCATCTCTTGGCGTGTGTACTCTTGAGTTTTATCTCGTTTCTCTTCGATTTCACTTGTTTACCCTTTGGCGTGAGTTCGCTGAGTCTGCATCATGTCCTCACTACACACAATGATACCAAACACAAACAATAATAAATGGATAACAAGAGTTGGAGATGTAAGAATGGGTAATACTTGGGAGTGATTATCTTATGGAGGATTTGGTTCGTCGCTGAGGACCTTGTATTCGGATAAGCCTTGCTTATAGAAGACTTCGCCGGTTTTGTACCTTTCTTCCGGATATTGTTGTGATTAGCTCTAGATGCCAGTTGTGATTCTTGCATTGCCGTGGCTAAGGTGAGTTCATGACCCGCTACTTTTAAAATGTTTTATAACTATTTTGGGGGAGAATACATGCTCGTTTTAACCAAACTTAATGATTGTTTACAATAAATTTGTGAAATGTTTGTTTAAGAACTGATTGATTGATTGAAATAACTGATTTGACTATTAAAAGCTTTATGTGGTTGTCTGATGAGAATGTGAGCTTCCTAACTCAACTATCTTTTCTGGACCTGCAACTACTTTTGATTTGCTATGTTTGCTAGTTNGAATACATGCTCGTTTTAACCAAACTTAATGATTGTTTACAATAAATTTGTGAAATGTTTGTTTAAGAACTGATTGATTGATTGAAATAACTGATTTGACTATTAAAAGCTTTATGTGGTTGTCTGATGAGAATGTGAGCTTCCTAACTCAACTATCTTTTCTGGACCTGCAACTACTTTTGATTTGCTATGTTTGCTAGTTAAGGTTTAGCACCTCGATAATTGCCCCATATTAAGTCATTAGTTCCTGCGGGAAGTGCGAATGTTATGGATAGATCTATTGTGGTTGATTTCCCCCGTCTGGACTTTGGTGCCCAACTTGCCAGGATTTGTATCCAGATTTTGGTACTCCAACTTGCCAGGGATTTTGCCCGGATTTGTGGATGCACCAACTTGCCATGACGTACAACCTATAAGGAATTATTGTTATTGGAATGATGATTGGAACGTATGGTAATATCTACCCTAGTCTCACATAGCAAAAACTCTATCACGTCCCTTTATTGAAATCTTGAACTAAACCCATGAACTCAGCAGCATAGCTGATTTTTAGCATGTATTCTCAGGTATAAGGCGATAGCTCACTATTGGAAGGCGCTTGGCAAGGGGCATGGTCATAGGCGACTCTGATAAACGTTTGGGACCACTTTAATTTTTTGATGGGCTTCCTTCCGCACCATTTTTGGATGATGTACACTTATTATATTTTGATAATGAATTTTATTCTAAATGAAAGCAATAAAAACCATTCTTTGTACCTTACGTTGTGATACCAATATAGTAGCACCCCAACGCATGTATGCTTCCGTTGGACCCGATTTAGGGGTGTTACATATACAAATTATGAGACATTCTTGAAGAGCATTCGAGAGAGTAGGAAAATCCATGACTTAACAATTGAGTCAGCCTTTAATCATTTAGTAGTATAAGGGGCTGTAGCAGCTTCACTAGAAGATTCACCTTTTATATGTTTGACAACCTCAAAACCGTTACAAAGATTTTTTTTTTTTTAAATAACTCCAAGATAAATAATTTAATTTGTCAAAATCTAATTTGATAGGTACAAGAGACGTGATGTTATTAACAGTAAGTAATTTGTCACTAGGAGACAAAGTAGGTGTAGAAGTTGAACCAGTCATTATGATATTCATGGAGGGAACGATCGACTGTGACTAATCATGAGGGAACAATAATGTCGACTAAAAATAAAGACGTGGTTTAGGTTAAGGAATGAGGGATCGTGATATTGTTATTATTTTTTAGAGTTTTAGGATCTTTGGCTGTGATATCATATTAGGGTGAATGATTAATTTATTGATTACATAATAACATAATACAATACTAGTTATAATACCCGCGCACGCGCGGGTTTTTTTAAAAAAATTTTGAATGATATATTTTTATTTATTAAAAAACAAATAATTTAATTTTTATTTTGTTTGATTTATGATTTTTAATTGTAGTTTTTTATGATTAAAGATAATCATTTAAATCTTATCTATATTTTTTGTATTTATCTTCTACTTGTATAGTATATCAACAAAACGAATTTAAAAACTTATAAATTAAATAATAATTAACATATCTTTTATATAATAAAATAAAACCCCTATTGGGAATTTTTCATTTCAAAAAAATTGGAACCATACTTTATTTAGTAATAATTTTATTTTTTTTAAAAAAATATTTTCTTATTAAGTAACATTTTATATTTATCCATAACACAAGTAGAAGATAAATACAAAAAATATAGATAAGATATTTAAAAAAAAATATTATTTTCTTATTAGATAACATTTTATATTTATCCGCAACACAAGTAGAAGATAAATACAAAAAATATAGATAAGATACAATTAACAATAGGATTAAAATTTATAAATAATTATTTCAAAAAAATTTTAAAAAAAAACCCGCGCGTGCGCGGGCATTATAACTAGTTACCTAATAAGGAAATATTCTTTTTTTTTTCAAAATGACAAAGTACCCACTAGGGGTTTTGTTTTATTATATAAGAGATAAGTAGTACTCCTCCGTCCCTAAATTTTGATTTTTTTTTTCAATTAACTTTAAATATTTTTATTTGTGTTATATAATACTTGATAAAATTATGCCAATGAAAATATATTTAAAACCCAACACATTCATATATTTTGCATTAAGAGTAATATATAACAAAAAAATAGTTAATATCTTTGAAAAAGATTAACTTTAAAAAGTCAAAGCTGAACAACTAGTTATAATACCCGTGCACGCACGGGGTTTTTCCAGAAAATTTAATTATATGGTATTATCGTTTAAAAACAGAAAATCTTATGTATATTTTAAAAAGTTAGAGCATCAACATGTGTGAAAGTAAGAAAAATTGTTAGCAGAAATTGTAAATATAACCGTGGCATCGACCTTGTATTGGATTCTTGAGCGTGTCT
>LBNU01013855.1:27978-56698 GCA_014162995.1 Artemisia annua | reverse complement strand
GACACTTTAGGTCGTTCAATATAATCTTGTGATGGGATGCCATGAAAGTTACACCCGGGTATTCAAATCCGCTGCCCATAACAGGTAAATTCAGGGTGTGACAACGACCGATGAAAGTCAACGCAAACCACACGGACCAATAATGTAAGATTTCTAAGTGTTAACCGGACAAACATGTCATAATCCGGTCAATATTACGTAAATTGATCAAAATTTGAAAGTATTTTAGCGATACAAGTAATAGATTTAGTTGGTTACATATTTCTTTCTTTTTGAGAAAGTTTGTTGCGTATCTTTAAACTTCATCCTAGTAAAAAACCATTATCGAGGAAGTTTAGTTTTAATCATTGTTGTAAACTAGGATCTAAACACACACCTGTTGTTGCGTGACTAATTAACTAATTATCATCTTTCTCCCTTTCTTGATTTCAAAAACAATATATGTTATCCTCCATATCTTTAGTAATTAATTATATTACATTGAATTCGTTGTTGTTTGCAGAAATCACACGGAGGGATGGAGAAAACCCCGAACTTGAAAGGAAAATTCGAAACCCGAACTTATTGAGGGCGGGGGCATGCTTATCGGGTTATGGGGCTGGTTTGGGGAGGGGAGCGGGGAATAATATCCCCGCCCCATCTCGCCCGAATAATACATACACATAGGGCTGAACAACGGGTCAAACCCGACCCTAACCAACCAAACTCGACCCGACCCGAAAACCGAATAACGGTAAAACATAAACCGAGAAAAAACTATCAAAACCGAAATTAAACCCAATAAGGTTGGTTTTTCGGGTCGGGTCCGTTTGGCTATTTCGAACCGATTAAGTGTGTTTTGATCCGAANAACCGATTAAAACCGAAATAATTATACCAACCGAAAACCGAACCGAATAAGGTCGGTTTGGTTCTGTTCGGCCCGGTTTCAGTCGGTTGTTGGTTTTGGTCTTCAGGTGATTTTGCTCAGCCCTATATACACATATATACTTATATAATTTTTTTGTTAGTATTTACGTAATATATAAACAATTTGCTAATATTGTTAGTTTTCGGCTATGTTTGGCGCAAAGCTTTTTAGAGCGTTTTGGGGTGATGAGCGGTTAGCAATGAGCTTTTTGATTTTTAGTTTCATTTGGCATGGGAGCTATGAGCTTTGCTATTTTTTAGGAAAGTTCATTTTTTCAATGCTTCTTTATGATGCTGTGAGCGGTGAGCAGTGAACTGTGGCTACTGCTCACAGCTCACAGCTACTGCTCACTGCTACTGCTCACAACTACTTTTGCCAAACATAGCCTTCATCTTTATATGATTGCAAAATTGTGATTATAGAAACTTGTTTAATGTCATATTTTTAATTTTATTATAAACATGATCTTATGGGCTTATGTTTATTTATCATATCTTATTAGAGTTTGTATCTTATAATTATATTTTTTATATAAACTTTTTGGATCATAATTAATAAGAATTATCCTTTCGCTCTACATCTATTTACTCTTGTTCATTACTTTCATAATAGGTTATCAACACGAAGTTTACTCCAAACAAAAAGAGGTAAGGAATTTTCAAGTTGTATTTATTAATGTCTATTGTAATTTACAAGAACAATAAATGTCACTAATTACATAAAGAGAATTTTGTTTATCTTCGTATTAATCTCTTTATGTTAATCTCTTAAACTCTCTTAATACTCCATAGCTAACAAGAACGATAAAAGTTATATCGTGCTCAAAAAGAGAATCAAAAAATCTTTGTTCTTCGTATTTTTCACAAAATAATGCAAGTAGAGCCCACATGTTTAATAAATAATTGAAAACATAAAGGTCAAGGACCTTTTCCCTACATTCCACTAAAACATCAAATGACCACCACTCCAAATTCATTTGTACTGTAATTTGCATGACATCGATCAATAATGCTTTGCTTTTCTTGAATTATTATTATTTATGGCTTAATATTTCTTCGATAACGTCCACGTCTGTCTTTTAATATTGACATCTAATCGTGGTTGTTAAGACCTATAAGGTATCAAAAGAAATAATTTACACAAGTCATGGAAACTCATGGCACGTTGATGTGGCGATAATGAACACGATGATCATTACACCCAGCCTTAGTAGACTCGTTGTATGTTTTATATATATTGTTTGTTTCATGAATAACAACAGACTAGCCGGCCCACCATGTCTTACTTGTAATCGGAGGTCACAGTCACTCGGTTAATGAGACATGCATGAATGATGGATAGGGAAATGTCTATTGGTGAAGAAAAAACATCATCTCCAGTTGGCTTTTAACATGATAGGTTAAGTTAGAGGTGGCCAAAGTCCGGTTCCCAGAAAATCCGGTTCCGGTTCCAAACCGGATCCAGTTCACGGTCAAAGTCAAGGATCCGGTTCCGGTTCCAAACCGGATCGGATATTTTCGGATCCGCCCTATAAAAAACCCGGACCGGTAGCACCGGTTCCGGTTCGGTTCCATACCGGATCGGATCCTAATATCCGGTCGAACAGGTTCCCAAGAACCGGTCGACACTTCCTTAACAGTGGACAATTCCGTAACAACCTATCTCTAATTATGAAGTTGGAGGGATAAGACAATGGAAAAATCGATCCAAAGGTGCAGTTTGGAGTATTAACAATCTATCTCTAGCTAATCATGAGATAACTCGTAAAGCTTTATGTATACACTGGATTGTGGTGGAGTTATGCTTGCTGCTGCTGAAAATGCTACCCAAGTTGCATTGCAGGTCATGTTTATAAATGAAGGGGTGGTTGTTATTGAAGTTGGAGGGATAAGATTTGATGGTTGTAGATGGATTGGGTTATAATATTTTTTTGGGCTTCAACATATAACATTTGGGCCATGAAACACAGCATATTTAGTGAAAACCCAACATATTTAGTAGCTTTAAGAAACCGGTTTGGAATCGGTTCTTCCAAACCGGATTTCGAACCGGTTTTGAAAAAACCGGTTCCAAACCGGTTTCTAGCCTCAAAGTGAAGAACCGGGTAGGAACATGCGGTTCCTTCAAGAACCGAACCGGTTCTTGGAAAAACCGGGCGGTTCCTTCAAGAACCGAACCGGTTCTTGGAAAAACCGGGTTTGACCGGATTCGGTTTCGGTTTTTTTTTCGGTTCCGGTTCCGGAACCGGTTTGGATGGCCACCTCTAGGTTAAGTGTGTTCTGAGAATAATACTGAATTCACATAAATTTTCATCCAATATGATCTCAAACGAATTTACTACTATCAATGAAGGAAGACAATAGAAACCTCTTTAAGTTTATTTACCATTAGTGGTAATTTTGTATTTCTCTTCACTTTTAAGTTTATTTGTTTCTTTTAAATTAGTCTCAATATGATGATAAAGCAATGGAAGAAAGTGAAGACTTTTCTTATTATTCAAAAATCATCGTTCGTGATTTATAACTCATTTTGTAGGCATGTATATTGTTAAAAGTTGGTTGGACAAAACTAGTTAATGTATCAACTACATTTCAAGTGGATATATTACTCTATTATATCTAAAAACGACTATTAAATCTAGTTACTGCGTTACCATAAGAACTGGGCAATTTGCAACAAGAAGTCGAAGTATGTGGAAGTCATCATCACAAATTATATCCACAACGCCACAATAAGACAAAGTATGTCCAAGTGATGGTCACAAACTCACAATAATACGTCACAACGTTATTCACACGGCTCAGTCATCATCACAAATAATATCCACAACGCGACAATAAGTCGAAGTATGTGGAAGTCATGGTCACAATATATATTCACAACGTCATTCACATGGCTCATCATATTGCACATAAAAAGATAAGCATAAACGTCACAAACTATCAATAATATATGAGGCTAATTAGAACTGGGAAGAGATCCGGTGAGAACGAAAAACTAAAATGAGAAGAATAAAATGAAATCTAGTCACACATTTCAAATAAGATGGAGAATTTTAAAGGGAGATGCATCTACTCTGAAATATGTGGTTGTGGTTTCTTCTTATCATTCTCATTTTAATTTTTCTTCTTATTTGATCCTAACTCAATTAGAATAAAGAGTTTCTTAATCTTAACTATTACACGTCACATGCATAGGATCAATCTCATGTTATCATATTATAACAAGAATATCAAAATAAACTTACTTGATGGTAGAATATGGTGCCGTCGGATTTCTGGTGCCGTGGAGATTTTTGCTGACGTGGCACCAACTTTTGTCCACGGCACGAGCTCCACGGCTCAAGGGTTACCATCACTCTAAAAAGTAATACTTATGCTTATTTTATGACAATATGTTTAGTCTTTGAATCTACAAATTTGTGTTATATCACATATTACATATTAAGCGAGATTGAATATCCAAAAAAAATTCATAGATATTCTCCAACTTCTACGAATAAATTGTATTGACTTGAAAGTTCAAAAATTATATGTGATATCATATGTTTAAATGAAAAAAACAGTTTATCGTTTGGAGTTGTACACAAATACTTATACACATTTTAGACAACTTGTTGAGTGTACATATTAGTTATATATCACATGTAATATATCATGCAAACTTTTGTATAAAAAATAAACCAAAAAAAGTTTGTCAAAATTATATCTAAGTGCCCATCTGTTGAAAGATAATTCAATGTTTGTCGTAATCATTTAATTTATTTCGCCTAACGATTAATGGTTTTTGTGATACATTATGTTAAATAATAGAATGCTGAAAGTGGATTTTCTTTATAAAAGGGGATGGTAGAGGATGGAAGTGGATGTTTATTTTAGTTAAAAATAAGTGGCTATAACTAATCCTTCAATTCCATAATTTTCAGGGTCTCTAAAATAGCTTATATTTGTATTAAAACACTTTTATTTTCATACATTTTAAGAGATTATCTTCATCACACACATCCTTTGATATAATGGTCCAAAGAATACATTAAAAAAATCCACTTTCACCCTCACACTCCCTCTTTTTAATTAAAATTTACTTTCGAACTTTTCTTTTTAAAATAGTATATCTCAAAAACCGTTAATCGTTGAGGGAAACAAACTATACGATTATGACAAACATTTTTTTTGGGGTATTTTGTTGTTGTTTCTCATTGCAATATTTTGCTTGAAATATCACATGTGATAGTTCGAACATTCAACATGATGTTGTAAAATTGACATAAGTGTTTGTGTAGAACTCCAAATGCTTCACTGTGTTTTGCATTTAAAAATTTAAATCCTTATCTTTTGAATTATATATCACACATAATTTTTGAGATTAATGATACTTTTTATAACAAAATGTGTCACAAAAGGCGAAAATTATGCGCTCACACTTTTTTGTACGATAAGTATTTATTTATTTTTGCCCGCTCACTAAGGCTCCCGTATCTCTACAAGAAAGTTAGAAAACCCCGATTTCGTACCATCTTCCAAAAGGTACTGATGTATATGATTTGAATTATTAAAAACTAAGTTGAAATAACGTTACCCCTGTTTAGGCCCACGAGGCTTTGCATATAAATAATGCGTGTGTGTATAGTAGTAGTCATAGCAAACATTTCTATACACTTCTATCATTGCATGCATTAAAAAAAAAACACAACTACTTGGCAAACTATATATAGCATTGGCTGTCAGCACTGTAACCTACTGTAACCCCAGGTGTTCAAAAAGTTTAATTAAATCCTAACCAACGATGATCTCTTATCTAACTTGTCCAATGATTAATGTGATGTGGCATATGAAAAGGATGCCGACACAATTCACGAACTCGGGGGGATCGGGATATACATCGCACTAGCATCCGCTCTTTGCATCCTTGCCATGCCTGGCGATTTGTTCTTGTTCCGACAGAGTTCCGTCAATTTTCCATATAAACATTTCCCTTCTTAATACTCACTAATTACTGTGCTTAGCATCCGCTAATGAAATTGCCGCAATATGACTGGGTAATATGCCAGGTACCCTTAGATCAAGCAACGGAGTTGGGAAGCATAATATATTTTGTGCACAATGTGGGTAATTTTTAATTCCAAAATGGGCATCTAGAATAACAAAAGCTTGTTTCCCAACCTCATAGGTTGCCATTCTTGGACACCATAACTTGTGAATCTCTTAATGAGAATGTCCACGGTTGATTGATCGTCAAAACTCCATGAACTCTAGAACAACACCAGATGAATATACATTGCGGGTATAGGGCGATCCAAGGATTTTCGAAGAAAAGTTTTTGTATCGCAGGCTCTCTATATAGGTCAATGTCCTTTTACTAATAATAGTCGGTGTTGCAGCTGTAGCCATTCCCATCATTGAAGAAGTTTCCTAGAATCCGGAGTAATCAACACGCAAGGGAAAGGCCTTTGGTTAGAAAGGAACCTAACTACATAAGAAACAACATGTGTCCGATTACTGGATCATGGAAACAACCGGTAGCCCTTCATGTTGTTGACTATGGTCCATTTAATTCGCTACTTCTTTTAGTATTATTGGCATAGTTAGTACAGTACATACATATATCGTGCTATCCAATCTGGACATGAAATGCGCCAAAAATTAAATCAATTATAAGCGGTCGAGGTATGTCATTCTTGTAATACGTTAATTGTGGTACATAGTAGCTGATGTACTTCTTCTACAAGGTATTTTAACAAGCTCTAGAATTTACTGAAATATGAATAGTTCCAAAAAAGTATAGAAGTTTTTAACGCGAAAATTGCTTGAATGGAAGAAGACATATACGCTTTCTGCAAGCTGGTGTAGAATAGAACAGTTGTTCATACAGTGAAAAGGGCTCTTTTAACCTCCTTATTAGATCAGTTTGTATTTGTCTACTATGCAAATTCCTAGGGTTCAGTCTCTACTAATTAGAACGTTTTAAGATGGATTGTAAGATCCGTGTGCCTTCATCAAAGTATGAAGACCTCTAGAAAGAAATGCCAGCATATCTAGATAATTTATGGTGGGTTAATCAAAAAGGCGAAAAAGAAACAAAATAAACAATCTATTAGAGCTGCCTTGGAAGTCTAATGGATTCAAAGAGCCAAGAATCGCCATCGTCAAGTTCAGTTCGCCTTCTGTTGAGCTTAAAATTGGGCTTACCGGTAAAATTACCTTAACATGCATTGCCATTGTTTCACTGATAGGCAGGAGACCAGGACCATTAATTGATTTGATTAAAAGTTTTATAAAGCTCTGAGTACACCACCTTGTGAAGGCTTTTCCAAAGTGGAAGATGATAATAAAATTGCCATAAGAAAACATGATCCTGTAACAAGTGTAAAAACCAAGTGCAGTTGTTTGAAGACCATCCGTTTGAAGAGGATGCCTTTCAGGAAAAACACGACAAGAGATTCTTAAATGATGATAAGCTAAAGAAGCCATTGGGGGAAGCAAAACAAGAAAAACACCTTGTTGATGTGGAAGAACATTGGAGAATATGTTGTCATAAGCGATGATTTGCCAAGTCAGCCATAAGTATGCCAGCTCAACCTGCTAAAATGAAAATGGAACCCAAACTGAGTAACGGAATGGATGTTTCCAACTTTTCTCATGATTTGCAGACGATATTGTTTGCTTGCCCTCTCCAACATACCACAAGTATACAAGAAAATGCCATGCGAAGGAAATAGAGAACGGGAGCGAGTTTGAGGCGCAGTAAAATTCCTTGCTCGGACTACTAAAGATAGCAGAAAATGTTTTGGGAAACACCAGAATCTTACCAGGTAATCGATCAGGCAAATGCAAAATCTATTCATGAGTGGCGTCAATCCGCTATTCAACCACCTTACTGCATCAGACAACCGGCATCCATCCAGAGTTACGGTAATTGCTTTCACAACTTCTTTTTTAAGTTACACTTAAAAGAATTGTTATTTTTGTTGACACATTCCACCAAGTTAAAAAGTCAACAATTAAAAAACTTGCACCAAAAGTATAATAAGAATGGTCACTAACAACTTATTGCTCCTCCCCACACGTAAAATTGAGTAAATCCCTACTTATGTGAATATATATATATATATGGAGAATATATAATTTTTGATATATCATGTCTGGTATGAGTAAGGGTGAGCAATCCGACCGGATCGACCGGACCGACTGACAAAACCGACTGGACTGACCGAAACCGGACCGACCGAAGGACTAACGGTCCGGTCTCGGTCTGGGGTTTTTCATTATTTAGGTCTCTGTACGGTCCGGTCCAGCTTATAAACCAGACATTTAGCCTATTTGACCGAGACCGGACCGACCACATTCGGTCTGGTCTCGGTCTACGGTTTTTGCCTAACTCGGTCTCGGTCCGGTCCGGTTTTTAGACCGTGAGCACCCTTAGGTATAACACTAATTTTTAGATTAGAATATAGAAGATATTGACATAACTATTAATTTATGGTGCATAAGTGGAGAATATTTTGGAGTTGTATACAAATACTTATGTCCATTCTACGACCACATGTTTAGTGTTCGAATTTACATATTAGTGTTGTATCACATGTCATATATCAAATGAGTTTAAATATCAGTTTTGTGTTTCTATTTTCACCAACTTCTATGAATTAGTTGTATTGATTTAAAGGTTCAATAACATGTGTGATGTATGGTTGGAAAGCTTAGTGTTGTATCACATATGATATATCAAATTTGTTTGAACATTTTTTTTTTTGAATTTTCAAATTATTACAATTTATTTATAGAAGTTGGAGAAAATATATGATTTTTTTTTAAATTCAAACACGCTTATATATAAGTGTTGTAAAATTGACATAAGTATTTGTGTAAAACTCTAAATGATTACCGTTTTGGCATTAAAAATTTGAAATTATTAGCTTTTCAACTATATATCACGCATAATTTTTGAACTTTCAAATTATTACAATTTATTGATAGAAGTTAAAGAAAACTATCTGATTTCTTTTTCTGATATTCAAACACGCTTGATATCACATGTGATATACACTAACTTTTAGTTTCGAAGACAGAAGATATTGACACAAGTATTATTTTTTGGTGCATAAAATGGTGAATCTTTTAGAGTTGTATACAAATTCTTATGTCCATTTAATGACAACATGTTTAGTGTTCGAACTTACATAGGTGTTGTATTATATGTGATATATCAAATAAGTTTGAATATCATTTTTTTCTATTTTCACATACTTCTATGAATTAACCGTATTGATTTAGAGGTTTGAATATTATGTGTGATATATGGTTGGAAAGATTAGAATGTGAATTATTTGATGCAAAAAATGATGAATCTTTTGGAGTTCTATACTAATACTTATGCTCATTTTACGATAGTCTGTTTAGTATTCGAACTTACAGATTAGTGTTATATCATATATGATACGTCAAGTGAGTTTGACTTTATAAAAAGTCTATCTCCTCCAACTTCTATGAATAAACTGTATTGATTTAAATGTTCACAAATTATGTTTGATATATGGTTGGAAATCTAAGGATGCGTATTCTTTAATGCCAAAACGATTAATGATTTGAAGTTTTACACAAATACTTATGCTCTTTTCATGACATCATGTTGGGTGTTCGAATTTACATATTAATGTTATATCACATGTGATACGTCAAGTGGATTTGACTAACATAAATAATAAATAAATAAATAAAAAATAATCTTCTACTTTCTCCAACTTCTATGAATAAACTGTATAGAGTTGGAGATTCAAAAATTATGTGTGATAAATGATTGAAAAGTTAAGGATGTTTATTTTTCAATGCAAAAAATGATGAATCAATTGGAGTTTTACACAAATATTTATATTCATTTCACGAAAGCATGTTAAATGTTTTAACTTACAGATTAGTGTTATGTCATATGTAATATATCAGACAAAATATTGAATCAAGAAAAAATCAAAAAATACAAAAAAATAATAATAATAATAATAAATAAATAAATAAATAAATAAATAAATAAATAAATAAATAATGAGTATTAGTTAATAATATTAATTAATCCCTTTCTTTCTTTCTTTTTTTCCCCTTTAAACGGATAATATGTAGAAAAATAATACTCCCTTCGTCCCATAATAAGTGTCCAGTTTGACTTTTTAGAGTCAAACTGGTTTAACTTTGACCTTAAATATTTATTATTTTGTGTTATATAATACTTGATAAAAATTATACCAATAAAAAGTACACTTAAAACTTAATCCGTTCATATATTTTGCATCAATTATTATATATCACACGCAAAAATAGTTAAGGTTAAAGTTGAACCAGTTTGACTCTGAAAAGTCAAACTTGACACTTATTTTGGGACGAAGGTAGTAGTCGTTAGTATAATTTTAAACTAAGATGCTATGCATGATTGTAAACTAGTTGTTGGCTCAACTCGATTAATGTATTATTTATTTTTGTCCGCTCACTAAGGCTACCCGTATCTCTACAAGAAGAGATTAGAAAACCCCGATTTCGTACCATCTTCCAAAGGTACTGATGTAATATTTAATTATTAAAAACTAGTTGAAAATAACGTTAGCCGCCTGTTTAGGCCCACGAGCTTTGCATATAAATAATGCGTGTGTGTAGTAGTAGTAGTCATAGCAAACATTTCTATACACTTACTATCATTGCATGCATTAAAAAAAAACACAACTACTTGGCTAAACTATATAAGCATGGCTGGTCAGCACTGTAACACTACTGTAACCCAGGTGTTCAAAAAGTTTAATTTAAATCCTAACCAAACCGATGATCCTCTTATTCGTAACTTGTCAAGATTATGTGATGTGGCATATGAAAAGGATGCCGACGACAAGTTCAGCGAACCTCTGGTGGGGATCGGGATATACATCGCACTAGCATCGGCTCTTTGCATCTTTGCCATGCTGGCCGATTTGTTCCTTGTTCCGAACAGAGTTCGTCAAATTCCATATAAACATTTCTCTCTTAATACTGCTACTATTACTGTGCTTAGCATCGCAATGAAATTGCCGCTAGATATGACTGGTAATATGCCAGGTTACCTAGATCAAGCAACGAAGTTGGGAAGCATAATATTTTTGTGCACAATGATGGCTAATTTAATTCCAAATTTGGCATCTATGAATAACAAGAAGCTTGTTTCAAACCTCATAGGTTTGGCCATTCTTGTGATCACCATAACTGTGAATCTCTTAATTGAGATGGTCACTGGTGTGATTGATCGTTCAAAACTCCATGAACTCTTAGAACGAACCCATGATGAATTATACATTGCGGGGTATAGGGCTGATCCAAGGATTTTCGAGAAAAGTTTTTTTGTATCGCAGGCATTCCTCTATATAGGGTCAATGCTCTTTTTACTAATAATATCGGTGTCTGCAGCTGTAGCCATTCCATCATTGAAGAAGGTTCTAGAATCCGAGTATCAACACGCAAGGAAAGGCTTTGTTAGTAAGGAACCTACTACACTTAAGGAACTAAAACAACATGTGTCCGATTACTGGATCATGGCAAACACCGGTAGCCTTCATGTTGTTTTGACTAGTGGTCCATTATTCGCTACTTCTTTATGTATATGCATAGTTAGTACAGTTACATACATAATCGTGCTATCCATTGGACATGCATGCGCCAAAAAATTTAAATCAGATTATAAGCGGTCGATGGATGTCATTCTTGTAATACAGTTAATTGGTATCATAGTAGCTGATGTTACTCTTCTACGAAGATATTTTAACAGCTCAAGAATCTTACTGAATTATTATAGTCCTACAAAAGTAGAGAAGTTTTGGTACGCGAAATTGCGTGAATGGAAAGGAAGACATATACGTCTTCCTGCAGCTGGTCGTAGAATAGAAACAGTTGTTCATACAGTGAGAGGCTCTTTTTTTAACCTTCTTATTATGCTTCAGTTTGTATTTGTTCTACTATGCAAATTCCTAGGGTCAGTCCCTCTACTAATTAATAACGTATTTAGATGGATTTGTAGCAGATCCGTTGCTTCATCAAAAGATGAAGACCTCAGAAAGAATGCCATGCATTATCTAGATGAATTTATGGATGGGTTAGTCAAAAAGGCCGAAAAGAAACAAAATAACAATCTATTAGAGCTGCTTGGGAAGTCTAATGGATTCAAAGAGGGCCAGAACTTCGCCATTCGTCAAGTTCAGATTCCGCCTTCTGTTGAGCTTAAAAGTTGGAGCTTACCGGTAATTACCTTAACATGCATTGCCATTGTTTTCACTGATAGGCAGGAGACTCAGGACCAATTAATTGATTTGATTAAAAGTGTTGATCAAGCTCTTGAGTACACTCATCTTGTGGAAGAAGGCTTTCAGAGTGAAGATGAATATGCAAATATGCATAAGAAAACTATGGATTTCTGGTACAAGGTTAAAACCAAGTGCAAGTGGTTGAAGACCTCTTTGAACAGAGATGCCTTTCAGGAAAAAACACCGACAGAGATTCTTAAAAGGTTTGATGATAAAGCTAAAGAAGCCATTGGGGAAAGCAAAACAGAGAAAAACACCGTTGTTGATGTGGAAGAACCATTGGAGAACTATGTTGATCATAAGCTGATGATTTGCAAGTCAATGCATAGTATTTCCAGCTCAATCTTGTCTAAATATGAAAATGGAACCCAACTGAGTACGGAAGTGGATGTTTTCCAACTTTTATCTAGCATGATTGCAGACATATTGTTTGCTTGCCTCTCCAACATACCACAAGTCATTACAAGAAAATGCCATGCGAAGGAAATAGAGAAACGGGAGGCGAGTGTTGAGGCGGCAGTCAAAATTCTTGCTCGGACTACAAAGATACTAGAAATGTTTGGAACACCAGAACTACCAGTACTCGATCAGGACAAAATGGCATCTATTCATGAGTGGCGTCATCCGCTAATTCAACCACCTACTGATCAGACACAGGCATCCATCCAGAGTTACGGTAATTGCTTCAACACACTTTCTTTTTTAAGTATCACTAAAAAGGAATTGTTATTTTGTGACACATTCTCACCAAAAGTTAAAAAAGTGTCACTAAATTAAAAAACTGTCACCAAAAGTATAAAAGAAGTGTCACTACAACTTTATGTGCTTCTCCCACACTTAAAAGTGTAGGTAGAAGTCTACTTATGGTGACACAAAAAAGTCTGAATACATAGTTTTTGCCTTTTGACGCATTTTGTTTATAAAAGGTGTCATTAAATCTCAAAATTTTAAACTTTTGCTCACACTTTTTTGAAAAAGGGTCACTAAAATGTTAGATTTAGTGACATTTTTTGTGTTATTAGAAACTCTGTCAGATGTCTATTATCTTGTANACCTCGCAGAACACAATGCTTCTTTAATTTATTGTTGTTAATTCTTATAGAGAAAGTTTAAAATTGCATAACAAGATTAGTACGTATGATGTAGCAATACGAATAACGTTTAGATTAACTACACATGTGTCTAACAAATTACAGTTTTTTGTTTTGAAATGAATAATATGACCGGTTAGTTTGAGTTATCACCGTATATTCGTACGTGGCTTCTTTCAGACACAAGTGGTCACAACCACCACCTCCACAACCATTTACCAGTATTCCGGTAACCCCACACCACCACTACAACAACCCATTATTGAACTTAACTGTTGTTGATGTTGGTTGCCCCCAAAACCAGCCAACAAGCCATCTAAAAACACATGAATAGTTTGATTTACAAAAGTAATAATGATATAATAATATGTAATACTGTAAATAATGAGTAGCATTTTGTTTTATTTTTTTATCGAAAATACTGTATATGTTTAGTTACATTCATCTTTAATTTGTGAGTCGCAATATAATTATAATTAGACACTATCTTGAGCCAACCTTTTTGACTAACATAAGTTTAAAATGGAATCGAGTCAAAAAAAACCAAATACAGAGGTAGTGAGCTATGCCGTGTTTGTAGGCAACACCTGGCCATCATACGGACATGACCTCATATCCAACAAAAATACATCTATAATTTTTGACTCCCTCTCTTTCACTGGACAACATTACTTGGGTAATAACTTTTGAATTTTGAACATGGTTTCATATTATCATTCAACAGCTGATCACTGCAACCATATCGTGACCCAGTTACTCAATAAAACAGTTTCACATTCTCTTTCTTTTGTAAACGTTACTAGTGATGACTTGAACACCTTGTTGTACTTTTGTGTCAAGGGGTATGAATCGGAAGCCAACGACAAGTTTAGCAGACCTTTGGTGTGGGTCGGGGTCTACATTGCAATAGCCTCTTTGTTCTGCATCCTTGCTATGGTGGCTGATTTAGTGTATGGTATCTGGAAGGAAATATTCCAAGTTCCATGTAGATATTTTTCTCTTGATGCTGCTTCCATTACAGCAATAAGCGTCACAATGAAGTTGACTCTAGATATGACTGGTCCGATGCCAGGTAGCCTAGATCATGCAGCAAAGTTGGGAAGCGTGGTCTTCATGTGCGTAATGATGGCTAATTTGAATCCTTCTTTGGCATCTATAGAGAACAAGAGGCTTCTCGCAAATATCATAGGTCTGGCCATTCTTGTTATCACCATAGCCGTAAATATGTCAATCGAGATTTATACTGGTGTGATTGGCCATGAAGACTTAAGTCGTCTGGTAATCACGCCGGTCAGTTTAATTCAACAAAGTAGTGAAAAGAAATACTCGCACGGTGTTTTTGCAACAGTTGCATCCATCAATATAGCTTTGATGCTCTTTTTACTGTTAATATCCACTTCTTCTGCTATAATTATACCATCATTTAAGAAAATTTTAGAATTTTAGTATTACGTTGGAAGGAAAGCTTTACAACATACTGGAAGGTCTACAATTGAGGACCTAACAAACCGTGTGATCGGATATTGGATCATGGCAAAAAGTGGTAGCCCTCAGTTTGTTGTTATGGGTGGTACTTCCTTATTCTATGCTTCTTGTGTAATTTGTGTAATTAGTATACAGTTTTACATAGCTGTGCTTCTTTCTATGGTATTTGATGCAACGGCATGGAATGGAAACTATGAATCAGCGTATAGATGGTCAGTTCCTATCATTCTTATAACACAGTTCACTGGTATCGTAATAGGTACTTCCACGTACTCTGGCTGTAAGATGTATTAAGAGCATGAGTTTCAAAATTATGACGTTAAATTTAGAGTAGAGAAGTATTGGACCAGATGTTGTTGGTTGGTATGTTAGCGGATATCACTTGGAATCATGTTATCACTTTCCAAAGTAAGCTATTCGACCCTAATGCCTGGGTATCACGAATATCTACTTGGTATAAGACTAAATGTATGTTATTGAATTAGGCACAAATCAATAACCCTTTGCTTTCAAGTGTTTAGTTCATATGTTCTATTTCATGCAGTTGTGTTTGATCTCCTATTTATAGGTAAGATCACTCAACCCTAGTCAAGGAATTATGAGTGATTAACGGCCCATTAATCGCTCATAATTAGCTTCCATAATAATGGGTATTAGTGGTTACACGACCAATTAAACGTGCATTAACGCATGCAGTTAAACTGCCACTTGAATAGGTCAAAACTGTTACAAGTTAGTTATGATTCAGTCTAATGAGTTAAACTCACAGATGTGTTAGTCCCTGAAATGGTTGCTCCCTGAGTGTGGTCACTGATAGGTTCACTTACTGATGACATGAACTCTCTGATCCATCAGCTTATTACCCATAGAGTGCAAAGCCAAACTCACCAGCCTGATGAATACCATTCAGTCCAGAGTGTCACTCACTGAAGAGTGAACTCACTGAAATTCATCATGCACTGAATAACACTTAACCACTATCTGAGACAGTGTGTTCAGGGACCTTATGGGTGTACACTCCGTACCTCCTGCCCCATTACCAGGTTTGAACTGATCCCTCAAGTGTACTAAATTTTCCGACAGATGTTGCATGAATGGAAAGGAAGTCATAAAACTTTTTTATCAAGTGATCGTAGAACAAGAACTTTTAATTTGTCCATAACATGAAAAACTTTATTCTAAGCCTTTGTATTGGACTTCAGATTGCATTTATAATCATGCAAATTATAGGTTTGTTTGGTGTGTACTTTTTTGCAGTAGCAATGGTGTTTTACTAAATCTAATGCTCCTACAAGCTAGTGATGACCGTAGAAAGTATGCTTTGCATCTTGAAGATGAGGTGCAAATTTTTCAAAAAGTCTTGGAAGGTTTCTTAAGATCGATCACTCGATTGAAAAGGCTAAAAAGCAACAAAGCGACAATCTTTTAAAGCTTCTTGAGAAGTCTAATGGATTTACGGAAGTCAAGAACTTTGACGACAGAGATCAGAACTTTGACATTGATAAAATTTGGATTCCATCTTCTATTAAGCTTAATAGTTGGAGTTTACCAGTAGTAACCTTAACATGCATTGCTATTGTTGTCCCAGACATTCATCAGGACGAAGTTGATAGGCTGTTTAAGAGTATTGATGAAGCTCTTCTCTACACTCAGCTTATGGATAAAAGCTCCAATATTGCACATGAATACGTACATATTCGTAAGACAACTATGGCATTGTGGTACGAGGTTAAAGACAACCGCAATATATGTGATGTTGAATATATAAACATAAAGCAATCATATAAACGCAACGGAAAACATCACCAACAAGGATCTCATATAGCCATATGATCAATCAAATAAAAGACAAACAAGATTATACCTTTGTAGCGTGATACGGGAGTCACCAAAAAATGCCTATCCCACGTTTGGAACAAGAAACCCAAGAAATCAATAAGGTTGATCTCTTCTATGGATGAAACACACTACACGTCACCGTATACCCTTGGATGCTAGTCCTTAACCCTGTAACCTTGCAAGTCGCCTTTGAATGAACAAGATTCAATGGAGAGATGCCAAAAAAATAAAAACCCTAGGAAGGTATTATATTTTAGCCGTGGGTTTTTCAAGAGATAAATAAGGAGGAGATTTGGTAAAAAGGTCATCCCAATTATCAGGAGATAATGGTGATATATTTGACCAAAGTTTAAACATATCCTCCCCTTGAAAACCTCCATACGCCGGCCACATAATGGGCTCAAATGGGCTCACATTTGTTATTCAAGTCCAATAGATTAAGTCCTTTACTTAGTCATTAGAAGCCCAATAGTGATCCCGAGTTACGTACGGTTATTTATATATCGTAAATACAATAATCACGATATATAAAGTGGTACCTCAGTGTATATGTGTGTGACCCCATAGTCTCACATATGTCTAGCCATATAATTAGTTATTATGACACGAGCATACTCCAACAGCTCCCACTTGCGACGTCATAATAATCAAGTAATTATACAAGCAAAGGTTAGCATCTAGCAACACGCCAATGCCCCTAGAAATATGTGAGGATAGTTTCTTAAACGTCTCATTTAAATGGTTTATATGTCATCCATCCTTTTGTTACAGATACTATGTTGAACATTAGACATGGATCAAATGTCATTCTAATTATTCAACTATTATGTTTCTCGATATAGATATTGAACAAGATTACCAATTGAATTAAGATTCATCTTAATCTCATTTGGGTACGGCCATACAAACATCTGTTCAATTCATCGAGGGGCCCAATAGTATCTAACTCCATGACATGTGGAGGAACAAATCCTATTTTGACTGCACGTGTCATTCATCTGTTTCAAATCACTCTTGAAAATGCTTTTTATAACTACCTTATTCAGGACAGCGTTTAACCATATCAAAGAATAAAATTCCACACATGCAAGACCTACTTGCATCTCAAGTCTAAGGATAAGAGACATAACCATTTGCGAGATTCACTATTGACGCCAATCCATGCAGTGAGTACTCGTAGGTTGGGTCAGTCCAATGTTCATCATTATGAACAACATGTGAGTTTGGTGGAAACATCAATTAATATTTATTCTAAATAAATATCACCAACACACTCGCATTTGCCTTAATTCGACGATACTCCCGTATCGTCAACTGGCAATGGACAATTTTAGAATAAATAAATTATTCATGGATTAAACATGCAAATATAGAACACAGTAGTATAAATAAAGACGATTATACCCGGTATATCAATTCATTATATAATACGACTGCTTACAGTTCCATTATCCAAATACTAAAAACAGATATGCACAAGACTACATATAGATCGGAATCCGATATTCCCACCATGATCAATTTTTGTTGTACAAGACAACAAGTAGTCATCTGAGTAAACTTTGAGAATACTTGTTTCAAAATTTAAAATGTTTGAATGATGATTGTCCTTTTGTATGTGTGCATTCAAGTACAATACGAGTATTGCAACAATACATTCCATAGTGTGTTTGAAGCTAGCAAAATACCTACTTTAGACAGTCATTTAAATAGTTTTCTCAAACTGTAAAGTATTCTTATTCTTTTAATGTATAATTCTTTAATGCTCTCAATCAAGCATATCTAGTTAGCAATGTCATTATTCATGATGACATCCTACTACGACTAGAGTTGAGAATCATCTCAGTTAAATAAGCATCAGTGTATGCAAACAAAACAGAGCTCCTCAAACATCCGTAAACGTTTGACCATATCATTGGTCCTTGTAAGTCCATTATAATGTTCGTTTAACAATTACCTAATGACCTTCACTTAGATATTTGTTGTTATCAACAAATCTTGCATTCATGCAAATGATATAAACAGTCCAACGCATAATACGACTTATATAATGAATCCTTTAGTTGAACATAAGGTTTCCATGTATGTGTTCAATCTCATCAGGTGAGATTGATCATTTGAGACTCCTCTCAATAACCTGTCATATTGTGTTACATTCAATAACCGCTTATGATTATTCTAATAAACACATGCAACAAGGTTGTATGTTTTATTTTCTAAATTTCTTAAGAGAAACTTCATTCCAAGCTAAGGACTAAAGTCTAGCTTAGATGGAATATTTTTTCTTATATGTTAACGACATATGAGATTTAAGAAAATAAATACATTGCTCCTACTTGCTCTCAGAGTACTCAGGAGTAATCTTATTTAATCAAAATCAAATTAATGATTTTATAATTAATTTAAGATCTCTGCTCCTAGACGCATGATCTAATCCACACCTGGATTCTTATGTCTTGTATACATAATAAAGATTATATAGATTCATAAACCCTTTTGATTACTCATTGTCCTCGCAAAAGTAATCAAAAAGTGTTTTGAAATCCTATTGTCATATTTCAATTACATGAAAACAGGTATGCCAATTAATCATCTTTATACATTTAATGTTTGTAGGTATGAAGATTTAATCATAGTCAATTTCTTGAGTACGAGTAAACTCCTTCTACTACGCATGCATTAAATGTGTGTACAAGTTTGTCCTTATGAGTCTTCATTTCAAGAAACTCATTTTTTAACCTCACAGTCTAACTGATTTGGTAAGAGATCAATCAAGCTCCATGAGTGATTGTCTTTCAAAGGACTGCATCTTAACATTAATAGTTTTTAGCTATTCATCAGATTCAAGATCTGATAATGCATCTCTTTAGTTAGCAGGTTCACTATGATCCTCTAACTTATGTCCCTTAACATTGATATAAAAACTATATCATTCAGGTGTTAGGGGTATCCTTGCGGATTTATGAATGAGAGATATCAATCTATGGTTTAACATATGCATGTTCAACCTTAGTATGACATTAGCAAGTGTACTCAGAAGGTTGTGTATTTAGCTCTTGAATGACTTCAAGATCTAAAGGTGCTCCCACTTGCTTTTGTAAGTGGAGACTAATCTCCAAGTACTCAGCATCTTAAGTAACAATAAGTTGTTTTCAATTTGGGCATCCTTAATACATCGTTAGTTCTTGACTCAAGTTTGTTAATTACTTACTCTTAGGTATTTAACAAATTCAGAACTTCAATCAAGACATAATGGGATTCATCCCATGCCATAATCCAATGGTGTCTTAAATTCCTTCTGGGTTGGAACGATGTTGAGTGTACACTTAGCACATTCAATTTTCTAACCTTGATAGGTTTTGGAGGTAAAACAGTTTAAGTCATCAAAATCAAACAATATCAAAAGAGTTTGATTTTTCCATGATGGACATACCATAAAGTTGTGGTATTCTACGTGGATTGATGTTGTGAGACTATCCCACAACTCATTGGATGAACTTATACTCTTTGGCTTACGTATCTGCCAACCAAGTCATACCAGATGGCATCAATAGTATTTTTAGCCTACTACATACTTTATAAGTCTTTGACCAAGTCAATGACTTTATGTTTATGTTTTGACTAGAAAACATAAGCATTTTTTTATTATACGTCGTAATTGTACATGTCTTTGACAAGAAGACACAACATGTCAACGTCTTACTTTACGTTATAAGTCTTCCAACAATTAACGGAATTGATGTTTCTTTACAAGAGACTAAAACATATTCAACTAAAGTAATTATGAGTGCCAACAATTGGCCTTAATAGTAATTTCAAGTTAATTTCATACTTCATGATTATGAATTTTCAAGAAAACATAATCATATTTACTAAACAATTCAGCGAATATTTTGAAGTAGCTTTCCATGTTATCTTGACATTTTTTCTAATTAGGGCAACATAAATTTTATGTGTATAAGTCCTAATAGACTTTTAGTTTGCTTACCTTGCGGTCAAGAAAACTATTATCATATTGTTATATGTTGTACCTTGCACACAATCAAGATTTCTTCCACTTGTGCATGGCACAACGTCATAGTATACAGACAATTGTTTGTATAAGCAATATGATAGTGTCACAGATAACATATGATTTTAGTCAAAATCAAAACATAGATATGTAGACCTTTATCGTTTTAATATGAAACATGCATTACAATTTTATTGATAACATTTCAGGAAGCAACATCAGGAACGCGACAAGTTATCTAATAAAATTTATGCAATGGTTCTCATAAAAAAAACTATGATGCTTCACATGTGGAAAGTAATGTATTATTTCAAGAGAATCTAGAAATAAGATGGGCAACTTGTAAGTTAATAGAGCTTACAGCTCCCACTGGATTAGAGAACATTACATGTGTTTCGTCACCAGTAATACAATCACGTAGCTCCCACTGGATTAGATAACATTGTAAGTGTTACGTCACCAGTGGAGAGTGACTGACGATTGGATACTTTCCTTCTTTCATTGAATATCTACACATTATTGCTAATGCGAGTCACTTTGACTAGTAAACATGTACTTAGGTATTCAAAGAGGTGCATCAAGTTCTAACATATTGATGATGGCCTAGCCATCATTTCTATTTTAACTTGAAAATAGGTATGCATTTCCTCCATGTTTGGTCTACTTTACCACAAGGGTGTGTAGGACCTTAGTGGGTTTATTGGGTAAAGACAAATTGCTAGGTAATCATACTAGTAATTTCCTTTACCACTTTGCGGTTTATTGATATTTCCGTTTTCTAATTTAAACTCATTTTCAGTTTGGTAACTATAGAAAACATGTTCTCTATTTATCCAAATATCTTATATTTCTTCAAGGTTTTAAAACCGGAACTAGGGTTATAAACGAACTTGAAAGAATAAGATGTGCAAACATACTTAACCGTTTTATCTTTTACAAGACATCACGAGTAATAGAGTATGTGTGCTTTGAGTTTGATTAGAATTTGGACAATTCAAATATTCCTATTATGGCTTTTCCTTATAAAGAAAAATGATAGGAACAAGTCTCTTTCTTACAAGGAAAGAATGACTTAGTTTGTCCGTTTAACAAGAAAAGAACAAAGTCTTGTTTACGGTTTGTGTTGCATTAATTCATTAATTGAATTTACAAAGTTCATTATTAGTATTTTCGATAATTATGCTTTTGTAAATTAATTACCCCATGTTTGCAATTTAAAACAATTATTTTACGAGAAAGGCTAAGATCCACATTGTGCTTCTACTATCACATCAGTTGATCTGCTAGCAATAGTAGATTCAATTGGTAGGCGACGATCACCAATTGTATTACTTGTACAACTCTTAGATCCTTATGGGACTCATGGCATCTAGTGTTAAACAACTAGTGTCATGTAGGCATGTTTAGTCCCATCTTTGCCTCGGGTCAAGGTCTCACCGCTTAACTCGATTAAGTCATCCAATTTGAGAACGTGCGAGAATATATCTAGGTCCCACGCATAGAGAATAGTCACCTTGGGTTACAATTCAACCTAGGTCCCACGCATAGGCAAAAGGTAATTGCAAGTGTTATCAACATTGGACGGCATGACTTAAATTTTGACGGGTAAAAAGTTTTGATGTGAATCAAAGGTGTACGAAAGAAGCATGCATTCATCCTTCGTAGCACAAGTTAAAAACCTTTCTTAACTTAAGTCTAATCATTGTTTTAATTTATGTGTGTCGAGTTGTCCATTTTCATGACTAATATTCATCCTAAGTGGATAATAAGTTTGGACAATACATAAAAGAAATAACATACATAACAAGTTTAAGTGTTATTTTAAAACAATGGTTTCAAGTTTCAAAAACTTGTAAAACTAAATCATAAGACTTAGTTTTGTAATTGGTTTGTGTTTCGTTTTAAGTTTTTAGAAAACTATTTGCAATTTACATATGATCACAAGATATATAAAAAGCAAAATCATAAACACACAACCACAATATGCAAAGCCTCAACCGATGAAAAAAAACCTATGCTTGGTCTCGTGAGCCATCACGAGAACCAAGAGTCAACTAGGGACAAACCACACAACCACACGGAGGACTCCAACTTGCTCCAAGACAATCAAGAGCAAGTAGAAACCCCATTATGCACATGAAACAATGAATCTATCAGCCCAAAATTTCTGTGTTCGGGGGCCCAATAGACCTGGAAGGAGGCTTCCCAGGGCTTAGCTCAAAACTAGAAAGTTGTAGGCCCATGTCTTGTGTACCTAAAAAAAATTTAGCCAAAAACTCCTTACCAATCATCGGGAAACTGCATTTTACCAACTGGTGTTCCAGCACTCATTTTCGGCAAATATGTCTTTAAATCTTTCGCCTTTCACCACCAAGCATCGAATACATGAATTGAAAGTAAAATACAACTAATATACTTTCTACCTACTGTAAAAGTGCCCAAACAATGGCTACAACCAAAAATAATAATCATAACATAAATGCCGAAACAATGGCAAAAACCCTAAAACACGAAATTAAACAACATTCATAACAATCCAAGGCACAAGTGGTCTAGGTTTTTATCGGCTTTGCATATAATACCATAATAATACCATAATATTATGTTCAAAACAAGGTGTTGGCTAACTCCATGGACAAACATGCATGTATTTGCCATGGACACAAAATAAATTACAAGAAATAAATTGTTAGCCAACGAAATCGAAGAAATTAATTAACAAGAATTAAAACCCCGATAGGTACGCGTTTCCTATGACTTAAGGGTCAAACCCACTGATATTAGGACCTTCCAAATACCATTTAACCACAGAAAAAATATGGCCTTAGGGGCTGAATTAAAACCGTTTCAAAAACCGATCAAAAAACACGCGTTTTAGGCCATTTTTTACGTACCCGACAAGTTATCCAATAAACATATGCATAACTAATGGCCATGGGACCAAAAAGTGCAGATCATAAGACCCCTAAAGGGTGGTCTTATATACCAAAAATTAGCCCCGGGGGCTGTTTTGAAAACACTTCTTTGATTCCATTCAAAAACACATTTTTAAGCCATTTTACGCATACGCAATGATCATATGGCAACATATGATGGCTCGTGATACCACTATAGGTGATGTTGAATATATAAACATAAAGCAATCATATAAACGCAGCGGAAAACATCACCAACAAGGATCTCATATAGCCATATGATCAATCAAATAAAAGACAAACAAGATTATACCTTTGTAGCGTGATCCGGGAGTCACCAACAAATGCCTATCCCACGTTTGGAACAAGAAACCCAAGAGATCAATAAGGTTGATCTCTTCTATGGATGAAACACACTACATGTCACCGTATACCCTTGGATGCTAGTCCTTAACCCCGTAACCTTGCAAGTCGCCTTTGAATGAACAAGATTCAATGGAGAGATGTCAAAAAAATAAAAACCCTAGGAAGGTATTATATTTTAGCCGTGGGTTTTTCAAGAGATAAATAAGGAGGAGATTTGGTAAAAAGGTCATCCCAATTATCAGGAGATCATGGTGATATATTTGACCAAAGTTTAAACATATCCTCCCCTTGAAAACCTCCATAGGCCGGCCACATAATGGGCTCAAATGGGCTCACCATTTGTTATTCAAGTCCAATAGATTAAGTCCTTTACTTAGTCATTAGAAGCCCAATAGTGATCCCGAGTTACGTACGGTTATTTATATATCGTAAATACAATAATCACGATATATAAAGTGGTACCTCAGTGTATATGTGTATGACCCCATAGTCTCACATATGTCTAGCCATATAATTAGTTATTATGACACGAGCATACTCCAACACGCAAGTGGTTGGAGAACCCTATGGATAGTGGAGATCGTGGAGCAATACCGACAAAGATTCTTGATTCGTTTGCTGGAAAAGCAAAAGAAGTCATTGTGGCAGAAATAAGGGCACTAGTACCAATGTGGAACGCTTTTATCCAAGTTATAAGTTGATTGCTGCCCATTCAATGCATCGTATTTCACGTACACGTACTCCTGTCTAAATACCAAAATGAAGTTGAATTGAGTACGAATGATCAATTTTTTCAGCTTTTATCTAGCATGATTGCAGACATATTGTATGCTTGCCTTAGCAATATACCACGAGTCATCAAGATGAAATGCCATGAAAGTACAATAGAGAAACGGAAGGCGAGTGTTGAGGCTGCAGCCAAGCTTCTTGGTAGGAGTATGAAGATAATAAAGAAACTTGATGTGCATCAACTACCAATCATGGATGTAACACCCCCAAAATTCGGGTCTAGCGGAAGCATACATGCAATGGGGTGCTACGAAATCGGTATCACAATACAAGGAACAAAGAATGGTTTTTATTTCATTTATTTGGAATAAAAACTGTTATGTAAAGCATAAAGTTTACATGATATAAAATAATGCGGAAATAGGCTCATAAAATGAATAAAGCGGTCCCAAATGTTCATCAGAGTCGCCTATGACCATGCCCCTTGCCAAGCGCCTTCAAATAGTGATTTATCGCCTTAAACCTGAGAATTCACGCTAAAGATCAGCTTACGCTGGTGAGTCCATAGAGTTTAAGTTATAAAAACAGTTGTGGACCTGAAGAGTTTAAGTGCTATATGTGACTAGAGGCAGGTATAGACATCACGATCATAATCTCAATCTCAATCTCAATCAATAGTTTATCATCTTAATAAAGATGAAGGGTCATAGTGAGCAGGCCTCTCAACGGTCACTAGCCAGGTCACAGCAAGGAACCAACCGTTACAGCCCCGGATCTAGGCCGCAGCAGAGTCTATTCCAAACTAGGGTCAAAGCGCCCTAGCTCTAGGTCAAGTCTACTCCCGTCTAACCTTATCTAGCCAACACATGTAGCAAAACCAAGTAGTAGCAGGTCCAAGAAAATGGTTTGAGCTAGGAAGCTCTCATATATAAACCAGGTAAACACATAACGCATTCGAATATCTAAATCAAGTATATCGGTAAATCAATCAATCAATCAATCAATCAAATCTATCAATCAATCAAATCTTAATCAATCAAATCTTAATCAAACCGTTCACGTAATCAGATAATCAATCATTGAGTTTAGTTAAAAGAGCATGTATTCTCCCCCAAAAATAGTTATAAAAACTGTTTAAAAGAAAGGGGGCTATGAACTCACCTTAGCCACAGCAATGCAAAGATCACGACCGACATAACTTGGCATCTAGAGCTAATCACAACGATATCCAAAAGATGGGCACGACGGCACCAAGTAGTACGAACACGAGGGTACATCCTAATACGCGTACGATTATCTCAAAATATAGTTCGTACAATAATAAAGTCTATTAAAGACGATGTGTCATAGTTTTCGTGGATTACTCAAATTATTACTTATAAAAAGTTAAGTATCAATGTTTCGTAAGAAAGCCTTATGTTTCGTGTGGTGTGGTAAGAAGACATAGACTCAAAATGTAACTCACGCCAAAGAGGAAACGTTATCGACAAACAACTCACACCAAAGAGGAAAAGATATCAACAAGATCGAGAAATACCGACAAACTCAAGTTATTCAAGAAAATCTAGACAATGACCACAGTTAACTATATAATATAAAATAGATCAATCGGTAAGTTTCGGTATTTATCCCATAATCCCAAATGGTTTGAAATAGTCCAATATATTTTATAAGGAAATCACAAGTTAATAATTCTAATATGAAAGGGTTTAAGGATTAAATAGAACTATTCCTTTTTAAATTCTTTGCCGGGTTTTATAAAAATAATCTTAAAAGATTTAGAAATAAAATGTAAGTTTGGAAATAAAAATGTAAGCTTAGAAAGTTTTATAAATTTCGGCATGACGCGTCCACTTATATAACTTTCCCAAGTCAATAGACTTTAAATAAACTCAACTCTCCAAAAACAATATTTCCCGACAATTTATTAGAAAACTATAAAGTGTATTCGTTGATTATTAGACATTATTTACTTATTGTATATCCGTTACGAATCAAATATATTAGATTCGTTATGAGTCTAATATATTGTATTTGTTTCAAGTCCAATAAGTCTAAAATGTCCGATGTCCAACAAATGTCGATACATGTCCAATGTTATTAAGTCGCAATTCAAAATATTTAGTCCGTTAAGTGTTCTTATTATACAACTCCAAATCACAATTCCGTTTATCAATATTCGAGGTACTAGATACAATTATCCGAAACGTACAAATAGCTCAAACACCTTAGTAAAATTAAGAATATTTGGACCAAGCAAAAATACATGTTAACCAATAGTTATAACCAAACATAATTTCACTCATATTTTACTTGTGGGCTAGACTTGTAATACAAACCTTAACCAAAATTTATTATTATGGGCTTTGTCCCTCTGTTTAGTCCAACACACCTCTAGTATTACCTTGTTTTACCATAGCCAAAAAAATCAAACATGAGCCTAACAATTTCATGGGGAAATCGAGACTAATGCCAAAACAAATAACCAAAATCTGATTCACATTCGAGACACAAACGAGGCATACCAAAAAGATCTATACCCACTCACACATCAAACATCCGATGGGTGTTGTTCCTTTGCGAAACGAAACACAACCAGAATGTATATTGTAAATTCAGATCGGGACTTAGTCCAAAAGAAAGAGAAACAGAACCAACCTCACTCATTCACCGAGTCGACTCGCTGAGTTGACTCGGTTGACTAACAACAAACACCAAAACGTTTTCTTACCACACGAATCCACTTAAAACATTTTCAGAACATTTTTCATCTCACTAATATTATCCATACTCTTTTTAATCCGTATTTCCACAAATCAGTTTATCAAAACTGTTTTTAAAGCTTGTTTTAACCAACAAGATTTTAATGAATTTAAAGTCCACGAAAACTAATAACAATAATAAAACCGGTATAAATATGAAGATGAGAAAAGGGGTCGTGGTGTCGAGCATACCACAACAGAAGAGAGAAAGAGATAGATGCTAGCGGTGGCGTCTTCTTCGAGTACAACTCGTACCACCCGATCAAAATAACTCTATTCGCAAACCCTTGTACTTCTTGTTTCTAGACGATGATGGCAGCAAGATGGAGTAACGGGTGATGGCGTAGGTGGTTGACAGCCGTGGTGGTGAAGGCTTCAAGAACGAGTCCTAGACAAGACCATGGTAACTTTAACCCGAACCAACGCTAGATCTATTCTTGCCTTCGATGTGTTCATGAAAACAAAAGGATTATGGAACGGAGGTGGCGCGTACATAATGGTAGGTAGGTGTTTGAAGCGCGTGTTGTAGCTCGTCGTGAAGAGGGAGTCACGAGAGTGATAATAGTGGTGGCGGTGTAGATCCACGCGAGGTGGTGGTGGTGTTTGTAGCCGGGAAAGTGACCGGAGAAGACAAAGAGGGTGGCGGCTGTGAAGTGGAGAGAGATGTGTGGGTTTTGTGAACCCTAAAATGAAATGGAAGTATTATACTTCCCCTTTTATACCCAAAGAAAATAAATAAAGATGTTAATTACAACTTGTAAGGTTTAGGAAAGATGAGGGGCGCGGGGTAAAATATACCACAAGGACCATAGCTGTAATTTTATAATCTTTCACGAAAGAGGCTCGGAGCTCGTTTAGGCTAGTAAACGATGAATTTATGACACGAGAATTACACCAACGCGTTCCGAATAATATTTCCGATAGAAATGAATATAAATACCTCTAGTTTTCGAAAATCATACCAAACTCAAAATAGATGATCTTTTCTCAAAATAGAACTTGGGAGGAATTTTACGGGTTGTCACAGCCTCACCTCCTTAAAAGAATCGTGTCCTCACGATTCATTCCAAGTTACCTGTCAAGGTCTGAAGGAATGAGCATATACGCACGAGGATTCGTCTTCACGTCTCCTACGTTAGTTTAGGATCTTTTAGCAAGTTTCGACGAGCTTTGTCGATAGCGATGCGACTTTATGAAAGTCGTCTAATTCCATGGCTCAAGATTTCAACTAGGTCAACAAGGTTTGAACATTATAAAATCTGAATTTCTCCAAGAGGAATAACAACTGCCTCATTGGCAAGTCG
>LBNU01013855.1:0-27538 GCA_014162995.1 Artemisia annua | reverse complement strand
CGGGTTGTCACAGCCTCACCTCCTTAAAAAGAATCGTGTCCTCACGATTCATTCCAAGTTACCTGTCAAGGTCTGAAGGAATGAGCATATACGCACGAGGATTCGTCTTCACGTCTCCTACGTGAGTTTAGGATCTTTTAGCAAGTTTCGACGAGCTTTGTCGATAGCGATGCGACTTTATGAAAGTCGTCTAATTCCATGGCTCAAGATTTCAACTAGGTCAACAAGGTTTGAACATTATAAAATCTGAATTTCTCCAAGAGGAATAACAACTGCCTCATTGGCAAGTCGTTTCTTCGAATTTCGTAGGTGAAATGTCGGGAATGCAATTGAGTTCCGACGGTAGCTCAAACCTGTGAGCTACCAATCTGACTCTAGCAAGGATCTGAAAGGATCGATACGACAAAGATTCATGATTCCGACAATTCTGACAACAAGGATTCAAGAGATTTATACCTTCAGGGTTTCTAACAATTCGCGAGCAGCTTGCATCTCCGTTTCGCCTACGAACGATCTCCTCAGTAGTTTCATGAATAGGTTCATAGTCAGGAAGTCGGGTATCTCCATCTTTATCCAACAAGTCGGCGATCGGCACTTGCGACCATAGGGGGTCTATTAGTGCCGTTGAAATACTGAAATAGTAGGTAAGACAGAAATTGACCAACAGGAGGTGTCTATCCCAACTATTGCCAAATTCGATTAGGTAGGTACGAAATATGTTCTCATGGCCTCTGGAAGGGGTTGATAAAATGTGAGTGTGAGACGATTGTCTCGATCTGAAAGAATATAAATCAGCACTATATGATGCACATCGATCTTCTTCACGTATAGACGAGTAAGGTTGTCCATACTTTTCGTTTCGCTGGCTAGCAGGAGGTGAACAGGTTAAGTAGGATTATCAACAATTACTCAGGTAGAAGTCGGGGTTCGCTCCCGAGGTCTAGCTTATGATATAGCAATAGAATAGAAACCGAAGAAAAAAAGAATTGTGAAACGGCTATTAGAATAATAGGAAAACAACCCATTGTTTATAAATTGTAGGAGAGTCAAAATCTCGATTTTCAGTTTGATTTCACAATATTGTAGCAAGGCAGCAAAACGTTTTATGAAATCGTCTTATAAAGCTATTTGTAAAATAACTTACAGGGTATCAAGAAAGCATTTCACCATTTATAAAATGGTAGTTGGATCAAAATTTTGATATTTAGGATAGTAGTAAGGTTGCATTTGGTTCCATATTATTGTAACATGGTAACCAAAATATTTTATAAAATTGCTTTGTGAAAACAATTTCGTAAAGTAGTTTGTGAACTGAAAAAAATACACTTTTATACAGTAATGTTGACATTTTTGTCTTTATGTGAGTATTAAAAAAAATGTGATGATCATTTTACCGTTGAATTTTTGAAAATTGCATCCACCATCCCTGTGCTAAATTACATAAATGGTCCCTGTCGTTTGGAGAAAATTGCGTCCACCGTTCCTTTTTTTTCAAATTTTTTTTCGAAATTATTATTTATTTTTTCGAAATAATTATTTTTCTTATGTTTTGGTCCCTGTTTTTTTTTTCCAAATTTACAAGAGTTCATCATTATGAATTTGGTCGAAAACCACTTAAATTTTGGTAGTAAACAGCCCTTGTTTTGAATTTTCAGGTTAAAATCACGCGAGTCTCGATGTAAAATATCATTCCGAACAACTTTTGTATTTTACACTTTTGATGATTCGGAACAGAAAGAGGTCAAAATCATGATTTAAAATCAATACAGAAACTGCTTAAGTTTTTGGTAGTAAACAGCCCTTGTTTTGCATTTTCAGGTTAAAATCTCGCGAGTCTTGATGTAAAACATCATTTTGGACAACTTTTGTGTTTTACACTTTTGATGATTCGGACCACAAAGTGCTCAAAAAATTTTTTCACATGTCACGAAAAAAAATCCTAAAAAAATTTATTTGGGTTATCAGACAAATATGTTACTAAAGTTTGCCAAAATGTTCACCTAAGTTACTAAAGTTTTTTTCGTTACAAAGAGGTTACTCAAGTTAACGGGTTTATTATATGGGTTACTTAACGTTTAAAAAAGTGACATTCTTGTTACTACGAGGGTGGGCAACCGGATGACATGCCGGTAACCTTGTCCACGTCAGTACCATNATATGTTACTAAAGTTTGCCAAAATGTTCACCTAAGTTACTAAAGTTTTTTTCGTTACAAAGAGGTTACTCAAGTTAACGGGTTTATTATATGGGTTACTTAACGTTTAAAAAAGTGACATTCTTGTTACTACGAGGGTGGGCAACCGGATGACATGCCGGTAACCTTGTCCACGTCAGTACCATAGTTTAAAATGTTACAAGGAAGTTACTATAATTTACGGGTTTATTAAATAGGTTACTAAAGTTTAAAAAAAGTTACTATTCGTTTTTTTTTTATTTTTTATTTTTTTGTATTATTTTTTTATTTTTACGTTTTCTCCTTCGTACGTCTTTGTATATTTTCGTACGTTTCTATCCGTTTTTATACATTTATGTACGTTTTTCTCTCTTGTCGTACTTTCTTTACATTGTTTTACGTTTTTGTCCATTTTTATACGTTTTTGTATACTTTCGTGCGTCTTTTTACGTATCTATCTATTGTCGTCGTTTTTCTCCAGTTTTGTACATTTTTGTCCATTTTTGTACGTTTTTATTTTTTTTGGTATATTTTCATACGTTTTATTTACGTTTTCTTAGGTTTCATAATTTTTTTATCACATTTGTGTGCGCATTTATACGCTTGTGTACGTTTCATACATCTTTTTACGTTTACATACTAGTTTTACTTTTTTCTACACCTTTGTATGTTTTATACGTTTGTATGTTTTATACTTGTTATGTTTTATACGTATGTATGTGTTATATGTTTTTATGTTTTTTTAGTTTTATCCACTTTTATACGTTTGTATGTATTCCGCTTTTTTATACGCTCAAAGACAAAAACGTAAGAAAATGCATAAATCGTATATAACATACGAAAACGTATAATAATGTCCAAACAATTGTCTTTTTTTTTTAATTTATTATTATTTTTTTTATTTTAATTTTTTTTATTATTTTTTATTTTTATTATTTTTTATTTTTTTATTTTTATTATTTTTTTATCATTTTTTTTGTTTTATTTTATTTTTATTTTAATTTTATTTTTTATTTATTTTATATATATTTTTAAATTTTTTATATATTTTTTATTTTATTTATTTATTTATTTTTTATTTATTTATTTTTATTTATTTATTTATTTTAATTTAAAAAAAATAAAAAAATAAATAAAAAACCTGTAATAGAAGGTTAAAATATACAGAGTAACTTATATAACCGGTGACCAAATTTGAGTAACCTCTTTGTAACGAAAAAAATTTTTTTTTAGTTCACTACGTAGAAGTCACATTTTTTACAAGTATAATACTTTTTTATGGTATTAGCCTTTCCTTGAAACTAGAGTGACCTTTCATCCATAGTTAAGGTAATGGCTTCAACACACTTTCTTTTATAAACATGCATGTTATTGCCTATATACTACAATATACAAGGCATTAGAGATGTCGATATATATGGGATAACCTACGGATTCAGGTCAAAACGAGTTGGATCATTATTCGCTAGTCAAGTTAATCCTGTAGTTTTCAGGGTTTTAGTTCGGATTTTTTCCCCAAGTTTCTTAATGTAAAACACAATATTGAAACAAAACTTAATAAGAAAGTGGGCTCAATTATTTCTACTTTGAGGGATTAACCCACTTATTCGCTAGTCTGAATATATGTTTTCGTATGTTTTGCGTCGCCTATATATTGGCTGTTACTGTATCTTTTGTTTTTCTTTCTGGCTAGTCTATACATGATACTAATATCATTTTTTTAACGTGGATAAAAAAAGAAATTAGCTTAGAATCATCTATTATCAATTGCCAATGGCTAGAATGTAAAAGCACAAAAAGCAAGATCAAAAGAAAAAAAAAAAAAACCCAATAACTTGCTTTTGTAATTTCCAATTTAACACCTGCAAGATCCATAACATGAATTAAAAATTATGCACTTACATGATATCATAAATCAAACTTACATACAGAACATGTTAATTTCACGTAACGATCATTAATCAATAAAAAAAATAGATATACGCATGCATGAATGAATTAAACAATGCATCGTAAACGTAAATGCGTGCATAAATTATTGCTTACTTCTCTCTTTTAAATGATTATCAGTAATAAAAATTTTTACACGGACACGATATCATAAATCAAAACTTACATACATAACATGTTAATTTCACGTCACGATCAATTAATCAATCAAAAAAATAGATATACGCATGCATGAATGAATTAAACCGTGCATCGTAAACGTAAGTTAGTTGCTTCCTTCCTGCAACATACAAATATATTATAAACATGATACCGATGTACGTGATCGTTTTCTTCCGTCAACGTTGCAATTGTTTTCGTTTGTGACGTGTCAATAGAATAGATTTGGAATTGTTTTCGTTTGTGACGTGTCAATAGAATAGATTTGGGGAGTATTTATAAGACGAAATTAGGGTTTGTCATAAACTATATATGGTAGAGATTGTGTTATAATGCAGGGCGAGGATCCTCTCAAGTAACTTGAGTCAAGTTTAGAGGATCCTCAACTAGATTAAAATCACTGTAATGCAGTATCTAAATTACACAAACCGAATTCCTAATATTTACAAAAGTTGATTTTGCCACATAAGTGTTTTTAGGGATACTGATTAGGATTCTTATCAACCAATTAAATATTTATTTGTGTCATGTAAACAATGAGTCATCATTCTAGCAACCTTCTAATATATATAGATTAAGATGAGTTTGATTATCACCATTGTACCTGTTTGGTGATGTGATGATTGCTAAATGATGATTTGACGTTGATGTAACGATAATGGATACGATGACCATTACACCCGGCCTTATTAGACTCGTTGAATGTAAGGGTGAGCATTTCGACCGTTTGGACCGGACCGACCGACAAAACCGACCGGACCGACCGAAAACCGGACCGACCGAAGGCTCGGTCTGAGATTTTTCATTAATTCGGTCCTCGGTCCGGTCCGGACCGACCAAAAAACCGAAAAAACTTGCCAAAATCTTGCCTAATTGGACCGGACCGACCACATTCGGTCCGGTCTCNTATATATATATATATATATATATATATATATATATATATATATATATATATATATTCATCTAATTCAAAGCTGGCAAGCTATTCTATCTTCTTCTTTTCTTTATGATTTACAATTTTGTGAAGCCACATAAATTTTTAATCAAAATATTTCAATGAAGGAAGAAATAGAAACCTCTTTACTTGAATTGAGCTCGAGTTATGATCGTAATTGAGCGGAGCTCGGGCTAGAGCTTTGGTAAGCTCGGGCTCGACTCGACTTGTTTCTATCATTATTTGGTAGTTATACTATATATATTTTAATGTTGCGGATAACGATTGTTAAAATTTTAACATACTTAACTTTTGTTAAGTTAGTATATAGGGTAGTAAAAATTTCACTGAAGTAAGTTTAGAGTATCATTTTACGCTTTTAAAAGTTTATGATACTAAAAGTTTTAGAAGTTTATGATACCAAAAATTTTACTTAGCAAAGTTCAAAGTGCTACATCTTGATCCAAAAATAATGTTACATGAGCTCGAGATGACAAAGAAAAAGTTAATAATTGAATTTGGGAGCTTCGGGTTGGGTGTCTCTCAAGCAAGGCTGTCAAACTCGCGAGTTTACACGTAAGATCGAACGATCTTACGTGCACACCAGTCAAAATCGTGTAGGATCGTGGTAGGATCGCATCTGAGGTAGGATCGTAAGTAAGATCGTAGGATCGCACGTAAGATCGTAAGATCGAAACGCGATCCGAGTTCACTTTTTTTTTTTTTTTTTTTTTTTTTTTTTTTTTTTAATCTTGTAAGTCCATCCCACTTGCTTAGGCCAGAAAAACAACATGTGTTTTACTAATGTCTAATGAGTAAACCACTATTGTTTCATTTTCTAAATAGATTATAGTTTATACATAGTTTTTTACTTTTCTAAATAGATTATAGTCTAAAAGTGTTCAATAATTTAATTTACTTTACTTCACTGTGATTAGACTAATCAAAGGGTATGTTTTGGAATGCCACTTATGAAACGTTTGTTTTCTTGAATCATGTTGATGGCTCGTATGTTTTGAGACATTTAGGACCTATGTTATGTAATATTATTCCACTAAATCGTTAATGTAACGATTGAAACTTGATTTTTTTGTGTTTTACTATAACTTTCGTGTTTGAAATTTGAACTTTGTCATTTTCAAGAGGATATTATATGAATCTATCTTTGACGTTGAGTAGAAATGTACAACAGTTTGACTCGTATATCATTTGTTTACAAATTATGACAAATTGGTAGGATCGTAGGATCGCGATCCGATCCTACGATCTCGATCTTGCAAAAACAAAAACGATCCTGCGCGGGATCGCGATCTTGACAGCCTTGCTCTCAAGGACTTTCAACTAAACTCCATCCCATTACTTATTCGTGGATATTGCCTTGTCTTGTCTTGTTTTTCTTTCGCTTTTGGAATGTTTTTTTTTTTTTGAGCAAGTTGTTTTTACTTGTTAACTAAAAGACAAGATGATTGAGAACGTTTATCGTTAAAAGACATGAGTGGAAGAAAATTCTAAATTTGAAACATCTTTTGATTCGCTTGACTTATAAAATTCTACTGTAAAGTCTTAGTCTTTTAGATACTTGCTTGGCCGCTTGTTTAAAGAAACAAACGAAGATTCCTTAGACTTTTTCATGTAAATGTTTGGTTTGATGTGTCCAATCAATTTTCAATTTCGGAAAATCAATTCTCATTTTTTATGATGACCAATGTCATTATCTTCACGTCAATGTCACGTAATCATTTAACAAATAATCAAATCCATCACCTTTTACCTTTTATTGTCACTACCATAAAAAATATACACTCACAAACCACAAAAAAATTGTGACGGGACCTCTTTTATGGAGGATGACGCGTGATCAACGGCAAAGCTATTAAGGGACTGGGAAGGGTCCCGGCCCCCTAGGCCTAAGCCCATTAGTGTATTTTTTCGTGATTTCATGTGTTAAATTTTTTTTCTCATTTCGGCACTTCCATCTAATGTTCTTCCGGAAAAAAAATGTTTCGGTCCTCCCAAGAAAATTTTTCTAGCTTCGCTCTGCGCGTGATGGAGGTGATGACTCACCGTTCACAAAAACCACAAAAACCAGCCTTACCTAATTAAATAATTATCACCGGTGTAATTTTTGAGTTAAAAGCATCATACTTAAAGATTTGGTTGTTTACTATATCGAATTAGGTTCAAAATTTACCATGATGACGAGGAACAAATTATGCGAATCAACCTTTAATTTCGGTGATATGGTTTTGATCTGTAATATGTAATTGATATGTACATGAATATGCGTACACCAAAACACATTGTATTGAAATTAAGGTGTGTCTTGTAAACAACAGAATAACGGTACAAGAAAAAAAAGACATAACCAAGAAACATATAAATGATATGATGACAAAATAAACGAGAAATGAATAGTAGAATAGAATGCATATGATGATGAGATATTGCTGAATATATTTCATTATCGTGTACGTAGTATATTATGATCTACAGTATGCTTTTCGGAGTATACGGAGTCCTTGTGCGAAAAATGAAAATGAGACCTAAATAAATGATGAAGAGCATGCCTCGTCCTTAAAGAAAATGTAACAAGTTTTCTAGCATTGTTTGTCGGACGTGGTTATTAACGAGTTTCTCTATTTGATATATAGTTGAATAAAGTACTCAAGGCTTTTGGTTTAGTTGTATGTGAGTTGCTCATTAACCTAAAGATTATGGGTTCAAGTTTTACTAATGGCCTTTGTGTAAGATAGGTGGTATATGGTGTGAAAAATTGCCTTTCAAAAAAAAGTTGAATAAAGTAAAATTAAGCTTTTTCACAAAAATAAATAAATAAATAAATAAATAAAATAAAAAATAAAAATAAATTGTTATGAAAAAAAAAGATTGCAAGGACCTATTTAGCGAATGAAAAAAAATCGAAAGGGGCCTATTTTGCAAAAGAAACAAATCACAAGGGACTTTTTTGCTCAAAAAAATCACTTTTTAACCGATTTAGCCGCTTTACTGGTTATCCGCGTATCATAATGATACGAAAATGAAAGTTGACGTATCACACGAGTAGTATTTCGAGTACACATACAATAACGATATATTTGAGAAAGGGGTTATGGTACACAAAAGTTACTAAAGTTTACCAGAAATTTGTCCTAATGAAATATAGTTTCATTTCGGTCAACCAGGTTACCCATGTATACGGGTTGCTTAAATATTTTACTGAACTTTGTGAATGATGATATTGGTTACTTTTTTAGTACAAAACGGTCCTTGTCGTTAGTTGGGCGTGCGTATTTAGTCCATAAACCACTATTTCTGTTAGTTTGACTGTTTTTCTTACGTTTTCGCCCATTTTCTTATGTTTTCATACGTTTTCATCCGTTTTTTTACGTTTTCGTCCGTTTTTTTCGTTTTCATACGTTTTCATCCGTTTGTTTTATGTTTTCGTCCATCTTTATACGTTTTCAATAGTTTTTATATGTTTTCGTCTGTTTTTATCTGTTTTCTCCCGTTTTTGTTCTTATTCAACCATTTTTATATGTTTTTGTTTGTTTTCAACCATATTTATTCATTTTTTATTTATTTTTATTTGTTTTCAACTGTTTTTATACGTATGAAAATGTAAAAAAAAGGTGAAAAAGGGACGAAAACGTAATCAAACGAGGCGAAAACATCTATTATGCCTTAAACCCTTATTATTTATTGATTTGTACAATTCACTGTACAAGCAGATAAACTAGTCTGTGAATTTAATACAACTACTTAAAGCAAAAAATGACGTGTCGTAATATAAAACAAAGTATGCAAAACAATTCTCATTATTTATACAATCAAGATTATATGTTTTTTATAGCACAATACTCGCGCGATGCAGGAGTATCAAAGCGGAGAAAACAATTGTAATCGTTGAAGTTAGACAGTAACAATGACACGATCTCAGTATTTGTTAATGATGTTGAGAACATAAAAATGAAAATGTCATTTCTTTAACCCATCATCACATAATGATTCCTTTCATTTCGTAGAGGTGAGTTCATTTTATCACGTGATAATCATTTTTTTACTAAAAAAAATTCTCCACCTTTCATCTTTTTAAAATACATGGAACTTAAATGTACTTTGAATACAAATAATAATAATAATAATAAATAAAAAATAGTCATCATTTAGGTCTTTAATGTAAATTAGTACTGTCGTTTTTGATTATACGAGTAATTTTCATTCACATGTTTTACATAAGGTTTGCATTTAAGAAAATATTCCAATTAGTGATTTAATTCTTTTGACCGGTATTGAAAATTGTTTCGAAAGACGCTTGAGATGTGTTGTATTATGTGTATCACCTTCCTAAGTCTCGCCGAGTTGCCTGTAGGTCGTGATGTGCCTTCTCAGGTCTTGTCGGTGGCCGGTATTGCTAGTAAAATAAATTTTTTCTATTTCTATTAGTGAAAGGCTATAAGCAAATTCATGGCAGCTTAGTAGCGATTTTCTTTTCTTTTTTTTATGCTTGTGTCTTCTGGTAGGACCCACCCAAACCCATAGTCACAGCAGCCCTCATTTTGGTTTTACACCCTGTTGTCTATTTATCATGTGATTAGGCATGACCAAGACTTTTGGATAATACTTTATTATTTCGTAGCAGGTACCACGCGATACAACATGGAAGAAAAAGTAGTTACGACTTCTGTCAAGCGATTTTGTTTATTAGACATTTTTTTCGACAATAACTTTATGAATTGCGGAAACTTTTGGCTTTAAAGTAACTATACATGATCATAAACCAATTTTTGGCTCTAACTGATCAAATCGATCACTTAGATGAAACCGTAATCATGTAACCACTCACTATGATCATCTGTCAAAGAGGTTAGAAAACCCCACCAATTTAGACCATCTTCCAAAGGTGATCATGCATGTACGTTTAGGCCTCACGAGCTTTGCATAGTAAATAACAATACTGAGTGTGCGTATAAAAGTATGGCACATGCAGCGGTCATAGTAAACATTTGTATTCACTTACTATCCTTGCATGCATGAAGGAAACTTATGAGCATGGCAAATGATTCATATATGTACCTGAGTGTAACCTTACTGTAACCCAAATTACATAATTTATATACGCACTAGTATTTCTTTTCATTTAATTATATTGTTTTTAGCATAAAAAAATTTCAAGCTCAAAAAATATTATATTTATACTAGGAAATATGTTTAATGATTTTTAATTATATATATAAATATATAAAAATCTATATATTTATGTGTATTCCATTTTTGATTTGATTCCATCAGTTCTGATTTTGCCAAAACCATATTCAAACCGAAAACTAAATATTTAATTCGGTTCCGTTCTCTTTTGGCAAATTCGGTTCTTTTTTTGGTTTCGGTTTGATTTTCATTTTTGGTTTCTGCAGATGTTACCCCATTTGTGAACAGCTCTAAAACTAGTTGTTGGCTCAAGTACTCGATTCATGATTTCATGTAGTAATTTTTTTTTATCCGCTCACTAAGGCTGCCGTATCTCTACAAGAGATTAGAAACCCCCAATTTCGTACCATCTTCCAAAGGTAATGATGTAATATTTAAATATTAAAATAATAGTCGAAAATAACGTAAGCCGCCTGTTTAGGCTCACGAGCTTTGCATATAAATAATGCATGCGGAGAGTGTGTGTATACATCACATGCAGTAGTCATAGTAAACACACTTAATATCATTGCATGCATTAAGAAAACTTACGAGCATGGCTACGATTCATACATGTCACCTGATCAGTGTAACCGTACTGTAACCAAGTTATTCGCTCAAGTTTCCACTTCTCTTGTAAACGTTACTGTTAAGGATGTGGATAACTTGTTGTATTTCTGTGACGAGGGGTATAAAGCCGAAGCCAACGCCAAGTTTAGCGGACCTCTGGTGTGGATCGGGGTGTACATCGCACTAGGATCGGCTGTTTGCGTCGCTGCCATGGTGGCCGATTTGTGGTTTGTTCCGAACGGAGTACGTCAAATTCCATACAAACATTTCTCTCTTAATGCTTTTACTATCACCATGCTTAGCATCGCAATGAAATTGCCCCTAGATTTGACTGGTGAAATGCCAGGTTTCCTAGATCAAGCAACGAAGTTGGGAAGCTTGGTATTTATGTGCACAATGTTGGCTAATTTAATTCCTAATTTGGCATCCATGGATACCAAGACGCTTAAATCAAACTTCGTAGCTTTGGCCGTTCTCGCGGTCACCATAAGTGTGAACATCTCAATTGAGATGTACACCGGTGTGATTGATCATAAAAGTCTTAATCATTATCTTATATTCAGTGACAAGTATAAGGCCGGTAAAATGCGTTACAAGAAGAGTAATTATTTTGTATGGATGGCATTCATCTATATATCATTGATGCTCTTATTACTACTAATATCGGTTTGTGCAGCGGTAAGTATTCCATCAATCAAGAAAGTTCTAGAATCCAAGTATCAAGTAAGAATGAAAGCCTTAAGAGAGAAACCTGCGACTACCCTTGTGGAACTCGAACAGCATGTGACCAAATATTGGATCCTGGCAAAAACTGGTAGCCCTCATTTTGCTTTGATTGCTAGTCCATTATTTGCTGCTTCTTTTACAATTTGCATCGCTAGTACAATTGCTTACCTATTTGTGCTCGGAAAGCTAATTCCTGGAGATGCAAAGGAGAAAAATTTTGGATCAAATTATAAATGGTCGATGATGTTCATTCTTATAATACAGTTTATTGGTATCATAGTAGGTGACTTTATTCTTGGACTAAGATATATTAACAGCCCAAGAATCAAACTAAATTCTTATTACAATTTAAGAGTAGAGAAGTATTGGTACGTGAGATTGTTTGAATGGCAAAGAAGGCATATAGCTTTTCCAAAAGGTGGTCGTAGAAGAAGAACATATGTCCATACTGTGAAAAACTCTTTTCTAAACTATTGGATTGAGATTCAGGTTTTCGTTATTCAAATATGCGGACTCATAGGGTTGATCCCCTTTATAATTACTCACGTAATTAAAATGATTTGGTGTAGACCCGTAGCTTCAAGAGAAGATCATGAAGACCTCGTCAACAATGTTTTGCAGGTTGAAGATAAGGTGAAAAATGATAAATATGCCTTGCATTTTCTCTTAAAAATTAGAGATGGGTTAGTCAAAGAGGCCAAGAAGAAAGATACTAGCAATCTATTAGAGCTGCTTAGGAAGTCTAATGGATACAAAGAGGGCCAGAACTTTGCCATCGAACAAGTTCAGATTCCGCCTTCTGTTATGCTTGAACGTTGGAGCTTACCAGTGATAACCTTAACATGCATTGCCATGGTTGTCCCAGATAGCCAGGACCAAATTGATGGGTTGGTTAAAAGTGTTGATCAAGCTCTTGCGTACACTCATCATGTGGAAGAAGTCTTCAACAGTGCACATGAATATACAAATATGGGTAAGGAAACTAAGGATTTCTGGTACGAGGTTGCAGACGAGTGCAGGTGGTTGGAGACCTCTCTAAAAAGAGATGCTTTTCAGGGAAAAACACCGACACAGATTCTTAAATGGTTTGATGATAAAGCAGAAGAAGCCATTGGGACAAGCAAAAGTACCGTTGTCGATGTGGAAGTGGAACCATTGGAGAACTATCCTGATCTTAAGTTGATAATTTGCAACTCAATGCGAAGTATTTCCCACTCAATCTTGTCTAAATACGAAAACAGAAGCCAACTGAGTACGAAAGTGGATTTTTTTGAACTTTTATCTAGCATGATTGCAGACATATTGTTTGCTTGCTTCTCCAACATACCACAAGCCATTACAAAAAAATGCCAGGCAAAGGAAATCGAGAAACGGGAGGCGAGTGTTGAGGCTGCGGTCAAAATTCTTGCTCGGACTACAAAGATACTAGAAATGTTTGGAACACCCAAACTACCAGTACTCGATCATCAAGAAATGAAATCTGTTGATAACTGGCGTCATCCGTTAAAAATTCAACCACCTACTGATCCAGAGTTAAGGTAATTGCTTCAAGACACTTTCTTTTTTATATACACACATTATATATGCATATATGTACATAAGGATATGCAGCTTCTTTTTTCTGGCTGGTAGCAATAAGCATAACAGATGCCTTTATGTCAAAACGGGTTGGGTCAAAACTGTTCGCTAGTCAAATTAATCCAATAAGTTCAGCTATTTTTCAAGTATCTTCAAAATTTTACAGTTAAAAGGCCTACAAAATATTCCACTTCATGGGGTTAATTACTCGATTTGTTTTTTCCAGTAATTAACATTATGCATTCGATGTATCCTTGTTTTTGTCTTGCTAGGTTGTCTTTGTAGAAACTAATTTTTTTTCCCTTTTGCAACAGTGCTGTGTGAAAGGCAATGGAGGTTGAAGAATTCAGCTGTTTTGGTGGATGTTTCGATCATAAAGCATCTTGCCTGTGACGATACTTCATGGAAAATATATCTCTGCTTGTATTCATATATAGTTTTTTTCTACTTTATCTGCAAGTGTGTTGTGCATGTATTATAAACTTTCAAACATTTCCTTTTCCATGTAATCTGGTATATGTTTAAGATGTTTGCTTACTTGTTTGAGGCAATAAATATGATAAGTTGTTTCCTAAATATGTTTTATGCTATGATTCTCCTATGGCATGCCAAACCAAAACTAACAACTTCAATGGCTTTGGTTTTGATCCATAAATGCCTATGACATTAAATATGTAACACCAAAACACGTGTTAAGTGTTCTTTGTTTTTTTTTTAAAAAAAGGAACGGCATTACTGTAAACAAAGTTAAAGTATATGTGTATGACGGGTATTTTGTAAAAATGGATTCGGAATAATATGCATTGATCGACATGCTTAACAACTAATGTTACGTGACAACATTCTGTTGATGACAGCATAAAGATCCCCTTCTTCACAAACCAGAGAATCACTACCACAAAAAAATTAGTCGCTCCAATTTGAAAACCCCAAGGACCAAAGTTACCATAACTAGAAATAGGGTCGTTAATCGGGTCGAGTTCAGGTCAAGTCGGGTTGCGTTGAGACTAAAAATATCATACCTAAACCCGATCTTATTTAGATGTCGGGTTACTAGGGTTCTGGTCAATTTGTGACGGGTTCATTCAGGTCAGGTCAATTCGGGTTCGGATCAACTCATATTAACTCAAATACGAGTTAAAAAAAAACTAATTCTATAAGTATACATAGATAATTTATAAAAATTATATAGGAACATCATCTTCCCAACATCCAAACCAAACAACCATCTAAAAAAACACACACCCAGAAATGGAAACCACCACACAACAACCACCACCACCCCTAAAACCCCTAACACAACAAGAATTCGAAACCCTAATCAACGACTACAACAACCACGGCCAGATCACACCTCCTTATTCCGGGCCATTCGAGATTATCAAAAAACAATCCCGCTTCATTCACCTTTCCACCTTTACATAACCCTTCAATGACGATGCTATATGTAGCACTCGTTGGAATTCTAAACCAAGAGCTACCATATTATCTTAAAGAATCATAGTCTCCTCAAAAAGCCCACATTTTGATAACCCGCCAATAAGCACATTGAAAGTAACAGTCTCGGGTTTCAAACCGTTCTCATTCATCTCACTGAGGATTTTTAAGCCATTTTCAACATCTTTATGAAGACAATATCCGTTAATCAAGGTCGTGTAATGCTTAACATCTGGTTCTATTTGATTACGTTTCATCTCTTCAAACAACAAAACTGCTTCACTCAATTTCCCTAATCTACATAAAGCATTAATCGCGATATTAAACGAAATTTTATCAAGCATAACACCTGATTCCATTGCATTTATGAACTGGTATACAGCTTCGGACAACATCCCCAAACGACACAAATCTTACATAATCAAGCTCGTAATTACACAATTGGTTTTGATACCATTCGAACACATTCCCTCATGAATTTCCAATGCCTTGAGAATATCCCCTTTTTTACAATACCCTTGAACTAACGCACCATAACAAAATGCATCTGGGATAACTCCCAAATGCTTCATGTCATATAAAACGTTTTCAGCATCCTCTAACTTCAATTCTTTTACAAAACCACGAATTACACAAGCATAAGCAAAAAAATCGACGGGTGAACCTGATTCTTTCAGCATTTTTACCAACTGAATACCCGAGTCTGTGTCACCATTTGAGCAAAGCCCATCAATATAAGAACCAAAAGTGAAATTATTTGGCTCCACTCCAGCTTCACTGATCTCGCTGAAAACATCACCGGCTTCTTTCACACGCCCATTTCTACATAGCCCTTTAACCACAATTCCATACGTGTACACATTCGGACAAAACCCATTCATCTTTAAATGTTCATAAACCGCCATAGCCATATCCACTTCACCCTCTTCAACCAACTGATTCATTAAAAGACTACACGTAAGTGCCACGTCCATGAGGGTAGTATCGTCTTTGTATCCCTTTCCCGCCAATAACTTTAGTTGTCAGTGTTTTGTTTTACAAATTTAGTCCTTTAGAGCAATACTTTATATACGGGTCTCAATTTCTTCCAAGGAGAACATTAATTTCACAGGTAAAGATCTTGAGAATGGTTAAGCTTTGGCAAAACCGTGCACGCAGTGCCCCGATACCTGATTTAAGAGTCCTGTACGGTAAGCATTTTCTGTTCCATTTTCTTGTTTTTCATTTAAAGTTGTTGTTGTTATTCGAAGTTAGTGATTTTTTGTATGTGTTGCACAGCATTGAATGAAAAAATGTTTACTTTGGAAATCCATCACAATGGTCAATTTACCTCAACACCAGGGAGAAGCTATCTCTTTGGAGATACAGATTGGTTTGACGGAGTTCACTGTGACGTTTTCTCCATTTTCTTATTGGGCGAAATGTTAGAGGATTTAGGTTACACGGATCGTACCCTTATGTATACTGTAACACCCCCAAAATTCGTACAGCGGAAGACTTAACAAGTTTTCGGGGTGCTACTACAATGGGTAGACATCACAAGAATAGATAATGAAATAGCATGTATTTAAATGTAAAGAAAACCCATCATTTGATTATAAGGGTTTACATTCGTTAAAATAGTAGAGGAAAGCCCATAATTGAATAAAAGATAGGTCCTCATAGTAAAATCAGAGTTCTTGTCGATCCTTCAGACATACCAATTGCCAAGCCTCCAAATGTAAGTAAGTCATGCTAACACCTTAGATACCTGAGAAAGACATGCTAAAAATCAGCAACGCTGGTGAGTTCATAGGTTTAAGGTTAAAAGAATACGGGACCTGAAATAAAACAATGCAGTTTTAGGCTTCCTCTTTAAAAACTCCAAAGTTTCCGTAACCGACATTTTATAAAACACTTGGTGGGCATGATCAAATAAGTCAGTCCCAACATTAATATGCGCAAATGTATAGTTTCCGTCAGCCCCAAGTCCGAAACATCGGAAAACGGTAACTGGGCAAGCGATGAAAGTGAATTATATCGAAAAATAAGTTTGATGATCACCATCGTACCTGTTTGGTGATGTGATGACTTCTAAATGATGATGTAACGATAATGCATATGATGACCATTACACCCAGCCTTAGTAGACTCGTTGAATGTTTCATATACATAGTTTGTTTCTTGAATAACAACAGACTAGCACACCATGTCTTACTTGTAATCGGAGCTCACACTCATTCGTTTAAATGAGACATGAATGCATTTGGTGCAAGTTGCTATACATGTTAACAAATTTCCAGTTCAAAGTGAAGGCCAAGTTGCTATATATATTCATCTAATTCAAAGTTTATGATACTAAAAGTTTTCTTCATTTTTAAAAGTTTATGATACCAAAAATTTTACTTAGCAATGTTCAAAGTACTAAACTACATCTTCATCCAAAAATAATTTGACCTGAGCATGAAATGACAAAGAAAAGGTTAATAAATGAGTTTGAGAGCTTCGGGTTGGGTGTGTCTCAAGGACTCTCAACTAAACTCCATCCCATTACTAATTACTTATTCGCGGATATTGCCTTGTCTTGTCCTTTTTTNTTTTTTTTTTTTCTCTGCTCGCTTTTGGAATTTATTGTTTTTAATTGTTTTTTTTTTCAGCAAGTTGCTTTTAAATGTTAGCTAAAAGACAAGACGGTTGAGAACGTTTATCGTTAAAGACATGAACGGAAGAAAATTGTAAGAGCATGTCCATCAAACATTTTCCAAATTGTAAATTTGAAACATCTTTTGATTCGCTTGACGTATAAAATTCTACTGTAAAGTCTTGGTCTTTTAGACACTTGCTTCACCACTAGTTTAAAGAAACAAACGAAGATTCCTTAAACTTTGTCTTTTAGACAGTTTGCTTGACCACTTGTTTAAAGAAACAAACGAAGATTCCTTAAACTTTGTCTTTTAGACAGTTTGCTTCACCACTTGTTTAAAGAAACAAACGAAGTTTCCTTAAACATTTTTTTTTAATAGGAGATGATTTGGATATTTTATTTTCGGTTGGCCACCTGGGCTCCTTCTAGAGTTTGGGGAGGTTTATCCAAGGTTCGAGTCCCGCAAGAGACAAAAAAATCCGGGTTTTCCTCCTAGTGCTAAGCCATGAGTTCTATTGGTTTCCATTCGCGGGTCTCTCCTAGTGGTTCGGGTTATGGGGCCTGGTCGTTTGGATGGTTTAACTCGGGGGTTGGATTTAAAGTGTAGTGCCTTTCTGAAAAAAAAAAAAAAAAAAAAAANCAATCAATTCTCAATGTCGGCAAATCAATTCTCATTTTTTGTGATAACCATTGTTATTACCTTCACGTCAGTGTTATATCATCATTCAGTACATCATCAAATCCATCACCTTTTAGGCTTTTGCCTTTTATTGCCACCACCATAAAAAATATACACTCACAAACCACAAAAAAATATGACGGTGGTCACCACTATGTACAATTTTAAAGGTGATAGGGACCTCTTTTATTGAGGGTGAAGCGTGATGGTCTGATGGAGGTGATGACTCACCCTTCATAAAAACCAGCCTTACCTAATTAAATAATTATCACCGGTGTAATTTGAGTTAAAAGCAGCATATTTAAAGATTTGGTTGTTTACTATATCGAATTAGGTTCAAAATTTAACATGATGACGAGGAACAAATTATGCGAATCAACCATTAATTTTAGTGATTTGGTTTTGATCTGTAATCTGTAATCGATATGTACATGAATATGCGTACACCAAAACACATTGTGTTGAAATTAAGGTGTCTTGTAAACAATAGAATAACGGTACAAGAAAAAAAGACATAACCAAGAAACATATAGTAAATGATATGATAACAAAGTAAAAGAGAAATGAATAGTAGAATTATATGCGTATGATGATGAGATATTACTTAATATATTTCATCATCATGTACGTAGTATATTGTGATCTACAGTATGTTGTTTGGAGTATACGGAGTCCTTGTGCGAAAATGAAAATGAGACCTAAATAAATGATGAAGAGCATGCCTCGTCCTTAAAGAAAATGTAACAAGTTTTCTAGCATTGTTTGTCGAACGTGGTTATTAACGAGTTTTTCTATTTGATATATGGTTGAATAAAGTACTCAAGGTCTTTTGTCTAGTGGTATGTGAGTTGATCATTAACATTAGAGATTGTGGGTTCAAGTTTTACTATAGTCATTTTTAAGATATATTGTGAGATAGGTGGTATAAAGTGTAAAAAATTGCCTTTCAAAAAAAAGCTTAATAAAGTAAAATTAAGCTTTTTCACACACACACACACAAAGGTACCTGTTATGAAAAAAAGATCGCAAGGACCTATTTTGGGAATGAAAAAAAAAAACGAAAGGGGCCTATTTTGCAAAAGAAACAAATCACAATGGACAATTTTTGCTCAAAAATCACTTTTTAACCGATTTAGCCACTTTACCGGTTATCCACGTATTATAATGGTACAAAAATGAAAGTTGACGTATCACACGAGTAGTATTTTGAGTACACATACTATAACGATACATTTGAGAAAGTATACATCTGTTATATCTTAAACCCTATTATTTATTGATTTGCACAATTCACTGTACAAGCAGATAAAAGTCATAAAAGAGTCTATGAATTTAATACAACTACTTAAAGCAAAAAATGACGTGTCCTAATATAAAATAAAATATGCAAAACAATTCCCATTATTTATACAATCAAGTTTATACGTTTTTTATAGCACAATACCCGCGCAATGCAGAGTATCAAATCGGAGAAAACAATTGTGATTGTTAAAGTTAGACAGTAACAATGACACGACCTCAGTAGTTGTTGATGATGTCGAGAACACAAAAATGAAAATGTCATTTCTTTAACCCATCTTCACGTAATGATTCAATTCATTCGTAGAGGTGAGTTCATTTTATCACGGAATAACTATTTTTTTTTACTAAATAAAAAATCTGTACCTTCATCTTTTCAAAACACATGAAAATTCAATACGTACTTCAATTTAAAATAAAAAAAAAAAAAAAAAAAAAAAAAAAATCATAATTTATAATTAGGTCTTTAATGTAAATTAGTATTTTTCGATTATAATACTAATTTTCATTCACATATTTTACAATAAGGTTTGCATTTAAGAAAACATTCCCATTAGTGATTTAATTATTTTGACTTGTTTAATTCTTTTGACCGGTATTGAAAATTGTTTCGAAAGATGTTTGAGATGTGTTATATTATGTGCATCACCTTCCCAGGTCTCGCCGAGTTGCCTGTAGCTAGTGATGTGCCTTCTCAGGTCTTGTCGGTGTTGCCTGTAGGTCTCGCCGGTATTGCTAGTAAAGTAAAAAATTTCTTTTTCTATTAGTGAAAGGCTATAAGCAAATTCGTAGCTGCTTAGTAGTCGAGTTTTTTTTTATGCTTGTTTCTTCTGGTGGGACCCACCCAAACTCACAGAGTCACAGCAGCCCTCATTTTGGTTTTACACCTTGTTGTCTATTTATTATGTGATTAGGCACCAAGACTTTTGGATAATACTTTATTGAGTAAACTGTAAAAAATGTCTCAAAACTTTCCAAAAGAATGCAAATTATGTCCAAAAAAAAGGTGCAAAAAATGTCCCTAATGATTCATTTTCTGTAAAATGCGTCCGATAGCGTTATTGTAGCTGCAAAAACTTGTTTTTTGCTAAAGGTCATTAGTTTTTCAAGTTAAAGCTCGTGTGAAATGACTATTTTACCCTCCTTTTCTTCAATAATCACAAATCCACCCTTTCTCTTCTTTCCCGCAACTATGCGAAATGACTTATTCACCCTCCAAACCTTGAGGGACAAAATTCACGATACAAAACTGCTTCATTTGGGGTTGTTTGTTAACCAAACAACTGACACAATCATAAACACATTATCTATTCGTCTAACATATACAAACATAAATCCTAATTGCTTGTTTAGCCTGCACAAACCCTAATTTTTTAACATCGATGGCGGTCGTACTGGAAGCAGAAATAGGGTTGTGGTAACGAAAAACAGAGGAAGAGGGAGGCCTAGAAAATACGGTCCGATACCTGCGCCTTTGGTTGCATCCCCTTACCCGAGTACACCCACGCCACAACATAAGAGGGGAAGCCCTGTTGATAGTGAAACTATGCAACGGGTATTTGGTGTTGGTAAGTTTATGTTGTTTATTTAGTTCATTTATGTGTTAAAAATTGGCTTACTTTGATTTTGGTAATTATATTTGACTGTGAGTGGTTAACAGTAGTGTCTAGTTGCTTGTGTTAATTGATGACATCTAGTCTTGGTGAATCGTTAACACATAAAGTCTTGTTTCATATTTCATTATGTATAAGTGATCACATCTAGTCTTGTTGGCTATTTTTATAGATGACAAAGAAAATGCGGAGAGCGTTTGTACTCGTATGGAAAAACAGGATTACAAAACTTGAACATGTGTTATACGTGGCAAAAATCATGAAAGGTTAATTTTTTGAACCTCTTATGATGTTATGTAATACTTTTATTTGAGTTTGTATTACAGTTTGGCTTTCTGGAATAATCTTTGCAGATATCAGATCCAAGGTTGAGCTTAAACTCATTGAATGTTTGGTGGATGATGAAGAAGTATGGTCTAACCTGGGCAATACCTTTAATGATGAATTATTGGAGCAGATGAAAGCAACATATGTTTAGTATTCACTTTAACGTTTAATACATTCAAGATGTTTTAATTTGTGGTATGCAACTGTTAAACACAATATCCTTTTGTTTAGAACTGAAGTTTGCATATGCATTATTACTTTGACTTATAAAAGTCAACATAGAGTTTAGTTACAACTTAATTGGAATCGGAAAATGAATAAGATAATATCCCCCAAGTTCCCAATCTTCCTCTGGTTCTTTCCTAAGTCTATCCTCCTCCTCTTGTTTAGCCCTTGTTTCTTCTTCTAGTGTTTGTATCAATGCTTCTTGGTCTAATCTCATTTGATGTTCCTGTTGCTCAATAAGATATCCATCATCCCGCCACTATTGTTCAACCCATTCTTCTTCTTATAGCAATTCCATTATTCTCCTTCATCTAACATTCCCCTACCAGCTACCCCACTCCCATTCCCGTAACGTGTATCGTTGTGGAAAACCTTAACTAGGTTTTTCTTTGTAATGTTAAGATAATAGAGTGAATGAAGTGATCGTTTAGGAGAAAACACTGAAACATTATGAAGAATCACAGCAGCTCTTACAGTAATATCCTTTCCATAACCCCCCTCGTTAATGATTTTGTAATGTATTGCACCAGGTACTGAACCTGAGAGATCTTTGAGAGTTACTGTAAGATCGCCAAGGGCATTTGGAGTAAACGACTTANCAATTAGCATTTACAAACTCAACCGTGCTAAGCCATGACCCATGTGTAAAATCCTCGTCCTCACCCACATCCTGAACAACTTTCCTAATATACTCTTGTGTCGAAATTACACACTCCTGCCCACCTTCTCTAATATATGCTTATTTACGACGCTTAGCCAATTGAACAATACCAGCAGGACCGGGTATTATCCTAACAGGCTTTTCAGGGCTGTGTGATGAATGTAGATTTTCCAAGGTGAGGGTTCTGTGATGGCTTTGGTGATGGTTATTGTAGGGATGAAGGGGGTTGTTGTAGTTACCGGATTTGTCCATTTTGTTTTGAAGAAGTATAATCGAATATGTGAGAATTTGTGTTTCAGAACTTGTGTTTGTGATTTTAGGGCTTTAAATACTGAAATAGTGTTTGAGCAATTTGGTTGTGTGGCGGGAAAGAAGGAAAAGGGTGGATTTGCGATTATTCAAGAAAATGAGGATAAAATAGTCATTTCACACGGGCTTTAACGTGAATAACTAACGACCATTAGCAAAAAAAACAAGTTTTTGCAGCTACAGTAACGCTAAGCAGACACATGTTGCAGAAAAATGAAACGTTAGGGACACTATTTGCACTTTTTTTTGCGGACGTAATTTGCATTTTTCGGAAAGTTTAAGGACGTTTTTTGCAATTTACTCTACTTTATTATTACATAGCAGGGTACAACACAGTAGTCACGATTTTTGTCAAGCGATTTTGTTTATCAGACATTTTTTGTTGCAATAACTTTATGAATTGCGGAAACTTTTGACTAAAGTAACTCTACATGATCATAAACCAGTTTTTGACTCTAACTCAAATCACTTAGATGAAACCATAATCATGTAACCAGTCACTATGATACGTTTAGGCTCACGAGCTTTGCATATAAGGCCATCCACAATGCATGACATGGCACACGTTCAATGACCTTGTTTCATTTGCACAATTCATTGCAAGAACACCACATCACCCGTCCGTGTAAATGTGGTGCGTCTCTGTACATACGAGTTAATGAATGTCCTTTTAATAATTAAATATTCAAAGTAAATGTCAGACTCTTTTTGGTGCAAGATATTAGCTGGGAAGTGGGAATGTATATTTCTTTTATTCAATTAAATATTCAAAGTAAGGCCATTTTACATTTTGTATGTATAAAAACTCCAAGTTTTCTTACCAGTTATTAGATTGAATATTTCTACACACTGTAAGATTATAGATTTTATAACATCTATAAGCGTTCATGAATTAAATACATCGCTTATTAAAAACATTTTTTTTGTTCACATTTCTGCTTTTTATACTGTTGTATTTTTTTATTTTTTTTATTTTTCTCCAAAGTAGATGTTTTGCATTTTTTTATAAAATGATATTATTAGTTTATCAAAATTTAGTTATTATGAAAAGTTTAATGATGTGGTAATCTATTAAACCGTGTTAAGTTCAATGCATTGTGGAGATTTTGTATGAAAGTTGATTTGTTGATGTGGCGATGACGTGGAAGTGTATTGAACCTTGTATTGCACTATGCATTAAAGATGCACTAAATAACAATACTGAGTGTGCGTATGTACAGTATAATATGTCACATGCAGCAGTCATATAGTAAACATTTGTATAGGCTTATCATTGCATGCATGAAGGAAACTTATGAGCATGGCTAATGATTCATATATGTCACCTAACCTTACTATAACCCGAATTACATAATTTTCAGTGTAACCTTACTATAACCCGAATTACATAATTTATATACGTACAGTATTCCTTTTTATAGAATTATATTGATTTTGAGCATAAAAAATCTTCAAGCTCAAAAGATATTATATTTATACTAGGAAATATGTTTAATGATTTTTAATTATATATATAAATATATAAAAAAAAATTGTATACTTATGTGAATTCCGTTCTTGATTTGATTCGATCAGTTTTCATTTTGCAAAAACCATATTCAAACCAAAAAACCATATATTTAATTCGGTTTCAGTTTTGGCAATTTTTTTTTTTTTTTTTTTTTTTTTTTTTTCCGGTTCGGTTTCATTTTTTTGTGAACACCCCTAAAACTAGTTGTTGGCTCAACTCGATTTATGTAGTAATTTTTTTTAACCGCTCACTAATTAAGGCTAGCGTTATCTCTACAAGAGATTAGAAAACCCCACGAATTTCGTACCATCTTCCAAAGGTAATGTTGTAATTATTTAATTATTAAAATAATAGTTGAAAATAACGTAAGCCGCCTGTTTAGGCTCACGAGCTAGCTTTGCATATAAATAATGCATGCGGAGTGTGTGTATATCACATGCAGTAGTCATAGTAAACATTTGTATACACACTTTTACTATCATTGCATGCATTAAAAACTTAACAACACAACTACTTGGCTAAATTACCATATAAGCATGGCTGGTCAGCACTGTAACACTACTGTAACCCAGGTGTTCAAACAGTTTAATTTAAATCCAGACGATGGTCATCCTCTTATTCGTAACTTGTCAAGATTATGTGACGTGGCGTATGAAGCGGATGCCAACGAAGAGTTTAGCGGACCTCTGTTGGGGATCGGGATGTACATCGCAGTAGCATCGGCTGTCTGCTTCCTTGCCATGGTGGCCGATTTTGTGTTTGTTTGGAAAAGAGTAGGTCAAATTCCATATGGACGTTTCTCTCTTAATTCTGCTGCTATTACTGTGCTTAGCGTCGCAATGAAATTGCCCCTAGATATGACTGGTTCAATGCCAGGTTACCTAGATCAGGCAACGAAGTTGGGAAGCATAGTATTTATGTGCACAATGACCGCTAATTTAATTCCAAGTTTGGCATCTATGAATTGCAAGACGCTTGTTTCAAACATCATAGCTTTGGTCATTGTTGTGATCACCATAACTGTGAATCTCTTAATTGAGATGGTCACTGGTGTGATTGATGGTCATCCAAGACTTCGTAAATTTTTTCAAGCCGGTGATGATAATGGTCAATTTGAAAGGAGCACGGGGTATAGGTATGATCCAAGTATTTTCCAAGGTTATTTTGCAGTGATGGCATACCTCTGTATAGGGTCAATGCTCTTTTTACTAGTAATATCTTTGTCTGCAGCTGTAGCCATTCCATCAATGAAGAAAGTTCTAGAATCCAAGTATCAAGTCAAAAGGAAAGCCTTAGTTAGTAAGGAACCTACCACACTTGTGGAACTAAAACAACATGTGTCCAAATATTGGATCATGGCAAACACCGGTAGCCTTCCTGTTGTTTTCACTAGTGGTCCATTATTCGCTACTTCTTTATGTATATGCATAGTTTGTTCAGTTACATACGTAATTTTGCGATCTCGTAGAGATCCATTTGGCGAAAAATATGCATCAGATTATAAGTGGTCCATGAGAGTCATTTTTGTAGTACAGTCATTAGGTATCGCAGCAGGTGACTGTACTCTTATACTAAGGTATTATAAAAGCTCAAAAATCTTTCGGAATTATTGTAGTTGTACAAGAGTGGAGAAGTTTTGGTACGCGAAATTGAGTGAATGGAAAGGAAGGCATATACGTCTTCCAGCTGCAGCTGATCTTATAGCAGAAACAGTTGTTCACACCGTCAGAGGAACTTTTTTAAACCTTCTTATTATGTTTCAGTTTGTATTTGTTCTAATATACAAACTCCTAGGGTCAGCTTCTCTAAAAATAATTAATTTCGTATTTAAGATGATTCGTAGCAGACCCATAGCTTCGTCAGGTAATGAAGACCTCAGAAACTATGCTTTGTGTGTTGGTGGTGATATAAAGCTTTATAGATATGCCATGCATTATCTCAAAGAATCTATGGATGGGTTGGTCAAAAAGGCCGAGAAGAAACAAAATAAGGAACTATTAGAGCTGCTTGGGAAGTCTAATGGATTCAAAGAGGGCCAGAACTTTGCCATTGGTCAAGTTCAGATTCCGCTTTCTGTTGAGCTTAAAAGTTGGAGCTTACCAGTAATTACCTTAACATGCATTGCCATTGTTTTACCTGATAGTCAGAAACAAATTGATAGGTTGATTAAAAGTGTTGATCAAGCTCTTGAGTACACTCATCTTGTGGAAAAAGGCTTTCACAGTGAAGATGAATATGCAAATATGCATAAGAAAACTATGGATTTCTGGTACGAGGTAAAAGCCAATCGCAAGTGGTTGGAGACCTCTCTAAAAAGAAAGGCTTTTAAGGGAAAAACACCGACAGAGATTCTTAAATGGTTTGATGATAAAGCAAAAGAAGCCATTGGGCCAAGCAAAAGTACCGTTGTCGATGTGGAAGTGGAACCATTGGAGAACTATCCTGATCTGAAGTTGATGATTTGCAACTCAATGCGAAGTATTTCCAGCTCAATCTTGTCTAAATACGAAAACAGAAGCCAACTGAGTACGAAAGTGGATTTTTTCGAGCTTTTATCTAGCATGATTGCAGATATATTGTTTGCTTGCTTCTCCAACATACCACAAGTCATTACAAGAAAATGCCATGTGGAGGAAATCGAGAAACGGGAGGCGAGTGTTGAGGCTGCGGTCAAAATTCTTGCTCGGACTACAAAGATACTAGAAATGTTTGGAACACCCAAACTACCAGTACTCGATCAGCGTGAAATGGCATCTGTTGATAAGTGGCGTCATCCGTTAATTCAACCACCTACTGATCCAGCAGAGTTAAGGTAATTACTTCAACACACTTTCTTTTTTTATATAAACATAATATATATGCATATATGTACATAAGGATATGCAGCTTCTTTTTTCTGGCTGGTAGCAATAAGCATAACAGATGCCTTTATGTCAAAACGGGTTGGGTCAAAACTGTTCGCTAGTCAAATTAATCCAATAAGTTCAGCTTTTTTTCAAGTATCTTCAAAATTTCACACTTAAGAGGCCTACAAAATATTCCACTTCATTGGGTTAATTACTCGATTTGTTTTTTCCAGTAATTCACATTATGCATTTGATGTATCCTTGTTTTTGTCTTGCTAGGTTGTCTTTGTAGAAGCTAAATTTTTTTTCCCTTTTTGCAACAGTGCTGTGTGAAAGGCAATGGAGGTTGAAGAATTCAGCTGTTTCGTGGATGGTTCATCATAAAGCATCTTGCCTATGACGATACTTCATGGAAAATATATCTCGGTCTTGTATTCATATATAGTTTTTTTCTACGTTATCTGCAAGTGTGTTGTGTATTATAAAATTTCAAACATTTCCGTTTCCATGTAATCTGGTTTGTTTAAGTTGTTTGCTTATACTTGTTTGATGCAATAAATATGGTAATTTGTTTACTATTCTTGATTTTCCTAAAGATGTTTTATGCTATGATTCTCCTTTGGTATGCCAAACCAAAACCAACAACTTTAATGGCTTTGGTTTTGATCCATAAATGCCTATGACATTAAATATGTAACACCAAAACACGTGAAGTTTTTCTTTGTGATATAT
>LBNU01013854.1:41988-69145 GCA_014162995.1 Artemisia annua | reverse complement strand
GGTGGTGGTTGATGATTTTGAGCGGGTGCAGCGGAATGATGTTGAGATGCATTTGTCGAAGGTCCACCATAGTATTCATCAAACATTAACTCGAAGAAGTTTTCCAGTTCTTGTTCTGAAGGTTTATCGGGTGTTGTTGATTGAGCTCCTTGAGGTACGAGTCCTGAACTAATGTGTCCAGAAGTCTGACTGTTTGGTGCGGGTCCTAATCTTATGTGATTAGAAGCCATTGGGTTAAGCGCGGGTTCTATAGCGAGTCTCTCAGAAGCCATCTGTGAAATCTCGTCAAACTTCACATTCATCATCTCCATTACCCTTTTGGTTCTTCTACTATACACCCTGAATGCCCTCGAGTTTTCTGAATATCCAATGAAGATTCCAATATCACCCTTAGCTTTCAGCTTCCCTAGATCTTCTCTGTCGTTTGTTGGATAGCACAAAGCGCCAAACACGTGAAGGTAAGAGATATCTGGTTTACGATTGTTCACTACCTCATATGGTGTTTTATTGAATCTTGGATGGATTAGGGATCGGTTTTGAGTGAAACAAGCAGAGGCTACAGCATCAGCCCATAAGAATAGTGGTGCACAAGAATAAATTAGCATTGTGCGAGCAGCTTCCACAAGAGTTCTATTTCTTCTTTCAACTACTCCATTCTGTTGTGGAGTTCTAACAACTGATGTCTGATGTGTGATTCCAACATCTTCAAAATAGGTTCTTAACTCCTGATTAGTAAATTCTGTGCCATTGTCTGTTCTTACAATTCTTACTGGAGCTTGAAGTAGAACTTGAATACGCTTTAGAAAGGTGATGATGTTGCCTGGTGCTTCGTCTTTTGATCTCAAAAACTTTACCCAAGTATATCTTGAATAATCATCGACAATAACAAGAATATACCTCTTTCCATTTATGCTTTCAACTCTCATTGGACCACATAAGTCCAAGTGCAATAGATGTAACCTTGCTTCTGAACTAGGTACGGTTTTGGGTTTATATGATGCTCATTTGCTTTTTCCTTGTTCACATGATGAACATAGGTGTTCCTTGGTGTATTTGAACTTAGGGAGACCATTGACGATGTTGTCTTTGGCTAATTTGTTGATGGTGTCGAAATTGAGATGAGATAATCTTCTATGCCACAACCAAGACTTTGTGTCAGATGCTCTTGTCATAAGACAAATTTGTGATGTAGAGGCCATTTGATTGATGTCGATAGCATATAGGTTAGTGCCGCGATTTCCAGTTAAGAGATCATCTCCAACCAAATTTCTAACAAAAACCTTATTTCTCCGAAAGGCAACCTCTAAATCTGCATCACAAAACTGATCAACTGAAAACAAATTGTGTCCCAACCCTTCGACGTAGTAAACTCGAGTGATTATGCAATTCCCAAACTGAAGATCTCCATAACTGATAGGTTGCTAGTTAAACTTATTATGTTTTATGTTTGATCATTTTATTATGAAAGTTTATGATGTAATGTTACTACAAGTGGAAGTCCAAGGGCTAGTAGTGTAATGTATGGAGTAGAATCTAGAGACCCTTGGACTCCTCTATAAATACAATGTGTAAGCCTTCCTTAAGGCTGGTTGGTTCTGATAATACACTATCATTTTATCATATCATTAGTAGAGTTCCTTCCATATTATTCTATCTTCTTCTTCTCTATTCTAGTTCTTGTATCATTGGTTGTTTATAGCACAAGGAGTCCTTTACAAGATAAAGATAAAACTAATAGAATAAAATATACATAAAGATCTTTTCTATATTCGAATACATAACAGTTATCCTAACAGCAGTGGTAATAATATGTACTAGCAGTGGTAATGTGTTTCCACTGCTTGTGCATTCTTCAGCAGTGTCTTCCACAAGCTTATCAGTGGTAACTGTTAGCTTTATTCCCAACAGGTACTATTCCAGCAGACTTTGGCACTTTGTCGAATTCTTCACTTTTATGCTCCAAAAACGTCCAAAATGCTTCTTTTTCCAGAATTTCTATCCAAAGTACCTAAAATGACAAAAGGAACGATTTAGGGCAATATTTGATCAAATAAATACGATTTAGGGCTTAAATGACCCCCGAAAAACGGTACACTTTTCGCCTTATCATCTGTTGCAAATGGGTTTTCAAATACTTCTTCTTCTTCTAACGCAGCATTGTTTTCGTTTTGTGTTGGTTCTTCTTGAAAATGTGTTTTTTTGTTTTGCTCATCAACTCTTGGTAGAACAATTTCAATAACTGGAGTTGCTGGAGTAGATGTTGATGATGTTGAGGGAGTTGGTGCTTCAGCTTCGATTGTTGTAAATGCATCTTGTGTTGGTGGAGGTGGTGGTTGATGATTTTGAGCGGGTGCAGCGGAATGATGTTGAGATGCATTTGTCGAAGGTCCACCATAGTATTCATCAAACATTAACTCGAAGAAGTTTTCCAGTTCTTGTTCTGAAGGTTTATCGGGTGTTGTTGACTGAGCTCCTTGAGGTACGAGTCCTGAACTAATGTGTCCAGAAGTCTAACTGTTTGGTGCGGGTCCTAATCTTATGTGATTAGAAGCCATTGGGTTAAGCGCGGGTTCTATAGCGAGTCTCTCAGAAGCCATTTGTGAAATCTCGTCAAACTTCACATTCATCATCTCCATTACCCTTTTGGTTCTTCTACTATACACCCTGAATGCCCTCGAGTTTTCTGAATATCCAATGAAGATTCCAATATCACCCTTAGCTTTCAGCTTCCCTAGATCTTCTCTGTCGTTCGTTGGATAGCACAAAGCGACAAACACGTGAAGGTAAGAGATAGCTGGTTTACGATTGTTCACTACCTCATATGGTGTTTTATTGAATCTTGGATGGATTAGGGATCGGTTTTGAGTGAAACAAGCAGTGGCTACAGCATCAGCCCATAAGAATAGTGGTGCACAAGAATAAATTAGCATTGTGTGAGCAGCTTCCACAAGAGTTCTATTTCTTCTTTCAACTACTCCATTCTGTTGTGGAGTTCTAACAACTGGTGTCTGATGTGTGATTCCAACATCTTCAAAATAGGTTCTTAACTCCTGATTAGTGAATTCTGTGCCATTGTCTGTTCTTACAATTCTTACTGGAGCTTGAAGTAGAACTTGAATACGCTTCAGAAAGGTGATATGTTGCCTGGTGCTTCGTCTTTTGATCTCAAAAACTTTACCCAAGTATATCTTGAATAATCATCAACAATAACAAGAATATACCTCTTTCCATTAATGCTTTCAACTCTCATTGGACCACATAAGTCCAAGTGCAATAGATGTAACCTTGCTTCTGAACTAGGTACGGTTTTGGGTTTATATGATGCTCGTTTGCTTTTTCCTTGTTCACATGATGAACATAGGTGTTCCTTGGTGTATTTGAACTTAGGGAGACCATTGACGATGTTGTCTTTGGCTAATTTGTTGATGGTGTCGAAATTGAGATGAGATAATCTTCTATGCCACAACTAAGACTTTGTGTCAGATGCTCTTGTCATAAGACAAATTTGTGATGTAGAGGCCATTTGATTGATGTCGATAGCATATAGGTTAGTGCCGCAATTTCCAGTTAAGAGATCATCTCCAACCAAATTTCTAACAAAAACCTTATTTCTCCGAAAGGCAACCTCTAAATCTGCATCACAAAACTGATCAACTGAAAACAAATTGTGTCCCAACCCTTCGACGTAGTAAATTTGAGTGATTAAGTAATTCCCAAACTGAAGATCTCCATAACCCTGAATAGCTGCTACATGATCATTTCCAAAGCATACAGTTCCCATAAATTTCTAGACGAAATTGATCAGCAGTTTTAAGTTCCCGGTCATGTGCTTGGAGCAACTCGAGTCGACGATCCAAAGACATATTTCGATAACCTGCGAAGAACTGAAGAGTTTGTATTTGGAAACCGTTTTGAATTAGGTTCCATAGGGTTAGGGATAAAATCAAGATCACACTCATAGAAGGTTTCTACTTGTTCAGATTGAACAACTTTCAATTTGCCATCCTGTAGTATGAATTCTCTACCCGTTGGTTTCCAAGCACAATACTTAAGATAGTTCCTAGGCGTTCAACTATTAGTGGTGTTCCTAATTCTTTTAATTAGTCTACCAACATATCTAGATGTTGCACTAGGTCCTTTCGAAGCGTTCTTTTGTGCAGGCAAAACATTCACATTTGTAGAAACACAATCATCATGAACATCATTAATAAAACATTTCTTGCATATTAAACAAACAGAGTCATTACATTCATTAGAAACGGTACTTTTGACATTACATTCAGATGAAATATGTCTCTTATTATAAAGCGATAAATTCCTAGGGTGTTCTTCTGCTTCTTCAACTTTATTCTTGCTACTACTCTTAGAAACAGGCGAGACTCTATGTTCCTTGTATTGCTCCTAGGCTTTAGTCTGCTGCTCTTAGAGGTGCTTGCTAATCCTGTAGAAGGTAAGGCACACGCATTAGGATTTATATTGTTGTCATTTGTAGCATCCCTAGACTCTTTAGAATTATCGTTTATGCACTTGTCATTTGTCCTAGATGTGGAGGCAGACGCAATAGTGGGACTAATCCTATAAAGACCAGGTGCTATTACTTTTGGTGTTTCGACAACCGCTTTTCCTTTTTCAACAATCTTTTCTTTTTCATTATTCTTTGGCAAAGGTGTTGGAGTGACTGGTTTTGTCAAATTATTTTTCACATCGACTTTTGGAACAGATTGAGAAATTGACATTTTTGGTTTAACAATCGGTTTTGAAGTATTATCTTTGTCCGAAGTCGATGGTTTTGCAAACTTAGTATCCACACCCTTTCCTTTTTGGCTTTCTAGCTAAGACCTCAAAAGATCATTTTGTGCTTTCATGTTTTTGAAGGCACGCTCATACGACAATTTGTCATACTTGCATTCTTCGTTTTTCTGATCAAGTTGTTTAAAATATGACATGTTTTCTTTTTCAAGTTTAATAAGAGCATTTTCATATTTTGAAACAATTGCGGAGGTCTCAGCTCGGAGTCTTTCATCGTCTTCAACAGAATATGTTTGTAAAATGAGAGACATTGTTAGCATTTAAGATTTATAGAAAAGTGATGGTCGTTCTCATATTTGTAATATAGTGTGTCGTGTGATTTTTGTAGAAGATAGTTTAAGTTAGTTGGACATTGGACTTGGTAATCTAATATGTTAGAAGGTAAGTTATGTAAACCAAGTCCAAGCCCAAGTCCATTAGAAAGCCTATGAGGCCTTTCTCTCTTAAGTATAAAAGGCACCTTACCTCTCAGTTGTAAGGTGTGCTTGTGTGTGTAAGTGTGTGTTTTATATGAAATTCTCTCTAGTTTCTCTTACTACTTTCTCTCTCTAAAACACATACATATATATCATCAAGTCACCATCTTTACTACATATTGTGCTTGTATTTGTGATAAAGTTGATAGATCCAAGGTCCAACAGACATAGTATAGTAGACAGAACTACGTCTAAGAGAGAATCATTTAACTTTTCCAAAACATTTAGTTGCTCAAAAGATTCATTTGCCTTCTCTATCAGAGATTTGTGGTCCTTGACAAAGTCAGCTGTTTCTTTCAAAAACGCTTGTTCAAAATGAATTACTCTAGTATTAATGGCGTTGATTTGTGGAGCAAAGTCATTTTCAAGAATCTTTTTAAGCTGTAAATGAACTGTGGAATTCCAATTAATCTCATTTAGTTTCGTTTTAGATTCTAAAATCGTTTGAAGTTGCCCAATTCTGGTTTCGAGATCATCAAGAAATCCTTTGCAGCACTTGTGTTAAAAGTGTTGTTTGAAGACATCTGTTCCATTTTTGAAAGAGATTTGGAAACAACTACGGGTTTAGAAACATGTTTTAAAATTCCTGAGCTTTTGGAAAGGTTTTTTCAAAGCTCATATGCTTGTTTTTGTGAAACAAAAGTAATTCCAGAAAGTTTGTTCAGTTTGTTGTAATCAATTGGTTTCAAATCTGGGTTCTTTCATTTCATTTTAGTTATGCTCTCTTCGACCAGTTCCATCGTTTCCACATAATCACGAACAATAGGAGGATCATGCTTAGTAAACAAAATATTTCCATTATACAAAGTATTCTGTTCTTCCTGATCTTTCTTGAGATTACAAGGAGTTTTGTTACCTAGAGCCATTTTGTTTTTTGTATGGTAAATCGGATCAGTTTGATTAGTAATCATATGAATTGTTTAACTCGAATGACCCGTTTTAACCAAAAAGTTTTCTAGTTTTGCTATCATATGTTCCGACTCTATGATTTCTTCCAAAAGTTTATCTTCTTTCTTTGAAAAGTCCTTTTTCAACTCATCTCTTTCTTTTTCAAGATTGGTATAAGCTGATTTTTATTTTGAAAGTTGGTTTGTTAAATCAGAAATTTCTTGTTTTAAAGAGTTAATGGTTTTCGTTGAACTAATTTGAAAAGAATCAAATTTGTTTTGCAATTCCCTATCTTTAACAAGTAACTTCTTATAACCAATTTCAAATTCAGACTCACATTTTTTTATCACTTTGAAAGCTTTTTTCATTTTCCTTGTATCTCTCAAGCTCAGTGGTCAATTTCTCATTCGCGGCCTTAACTTCGAGATTGACCTTTTTCACTTTTTCAATTTCAATACTACAATTGTTAAATTTACTAAGTTTATTGCGTGCACAAAGGAGTAGTAAGAGTCGTACGATGCTTTGAGAGCCTCCACTATGATTCATATCTGGAGATGCCGAATAAATATTGCTACAACTCGGCGTGTCCAGGTATGTATCATAAGTGGGTGTTGGATCTCAGAATGCTGTTCCTCATGAGGGGACATATCAAATATATCATTATTCTTGCATGTATTGTAGGATGGTACCTCAGAGACTGCATTGGTGTCATAAACATGAGGTGTGTCAGAATCTGTGTCGTACTTAGCCTCCTTTAGATTTTCCATAAAGATGCAGTTTGCATTCACATCCTCTCTATCTTCCATTTCATCCATCAGTGCCATGAAATCATTCTCCTCAGCATTCAACTAGAATCCTGCCTCTTCCTTTTGTGCTACATCAATGCTTTCTGCAGATATGTTGTATCTTTCTTTTTCGGCTTAGTAGGACAGTTCCTTGCCATGTGACCTACACCTTGACAGTTGAAACACTTAACCAAATTTCCCTGATTCACATTCATATTTCCATAATTCCCACCAACTAGAGCTGCAACATTTCCAACCTGATTACCCACTGCCTGATTTCTAACATTCTGACACCTCTGATTTCCAACAAACTGACCCATCTGATTCCCTGTATACTGACCCATCTGATTCCCTGCATACTGACCCAACTGATTCTGCATATTCTGATTACCCATGTGAAATCCAGTAGCATATCCTTGTTGATTCCCCATAACTCCAACCATTTGGCCTCCATTACCCACATTGAAACTCAGCTGAGCAATCTGCCTATTGTGAGTGTTCGATGAAATCCTTTGGTTGTTGTTCGTTGGTGTCGAATAGCGTCCTTGGAATGCCTTTGTCAGAAGAGCAAATGCTTGTGTCAAAGCTGCAGTAGGTTCATCGTTGTCAGTGAACTCTGGTTCTTGGAATTGTGGATATTGTTGTTGTTATGGAATGACTTCTTCTTGTTGTGGGTAGAATTGTTGTTGTGGGATTACAGCAGTTTGATGTTGTGGAATGTATTGTTGTTGCATGTAGGTGTGAGTTGAAGATGATGATGGTTGATGTTGTATGTTCACTGGTAAAGGTGTTGGTGTTTGAGCAATGAGTGCAAGAGGATCATGCTTTTTAGCTAGTAATTTAGCCCTTACTTTATTTGCCTCAGCTTGATTATGCTTCAAGAAGTCATACAACTGATCATAGGTAACTTCATGCAAGTTCTTTGTCTGATAAACGATAGTGACGTATCTTTCCCATTCTAGTTGTAACTCATTCAGAAAATTGGTGTTGTTAGCAATATTCGTTTGTGAGAGATTGTACCTGGATAAGTCATTCATGATCTTACAGAACCTGAGATAATACGACTCTATGGATTCACCTGGAATTGAAGTAAACTTGCGTAGTTCCTTGAGCAATTATGTTTCCATTTCCTGTTTCCCGATGTCTGTTCCGTACATTAACCTTTTGACTCTTTCCCAGACCGCATGAGCACTTTCTTCACTATCCACAGTTGCATAAGTCATTTCAGGTAGACCAAGAACAAAAAGATGAAATGCTTGATCATCAGCTGCAATCTGTTGTCTGTCTTCCTCAGTGTATTCAGCCTCAGACTGATCTCTGTAGAGAGGTTGAACTGGGGGTGATGCGCGTGATGTGTCGTTGCGGTTTATCAGTGTTAATGCCTACTCAAGTTTTACATTTATATTTAGCCGACTTATCAATAACACACACACTTAACGAGCAGTGTACCCGGTCAGTTTGTATATAATGGTAAGCAGAGTGTCGATCACTAAGAGTGGAACGTATTATCTACTTATCCTAATCAATAATTTAATATCTAAGTTAGCTTTACAGTCTAATCTAACGAAAGGGGTTCAGCCTGAGAGGCTGGCACAGTTTGGTTATTTAATTAAACAGTAAATACTAATGAGAACAAATCAGCGAATAATATACACATACACAGATAGATAATAGAGACAATAAGAAGACTTGTCTTGATAATTAAGCAGCTTGTCACTTGTTTTATTGCTAGTTTTATATGAAGTGTATAAAATTAATCCGTACTCGTTGGCTATTATATAGGCGAGTAAACCCTTAATGATTACTTATGAATATCCTACTTATCCAAAGACATTGGAGTAAGTAGGCAAGGAAGGGGTATGACGGCCCAGCAGTGCTCAGCTAGACACAAAGGTAATCAATTCACTAATATAAGTTCACCAAAGACATCAAACATATAAACTTTAATTGATGGGAAAGCAATTTTAAGGCGGGCATTTGATTATTCCATACTCACAAACTACCGGCCATCAATCCTGATGAATTAAAGCTTACTAATACAATAAAACAAAACTACTTAATGAATTAAATACATGCAGGACCTTCTTACAGCTCTAAGATCTTCGTTTGGGGTGTGTCTTGTGTTGCTTGTTCGTCTGAATTCGCCTCCTTAGGGTTATGGTGCACACAAAATTCGTCTAGGTCTTGGGGTATTTATAGTTTATGTCTGAGGGTTCGATGCGGTGCATGTATTGATGAGATGCGGCGCATTGACTTAACTTCGCGTGGGGTCCAAGCTTATTATATTCTGGAATTTTCGTACACCGCCTTTAGATGCGGCGTAACTTGAATCTTTATGCGGCGCATGTCCTTCAGTTGTCTTGGATTGTTTCTGGTGAAGTCTTGATAGTGATACGCCGTATGTAAATTGTGTGATGCGGCGTATCTGGAGTAGAACGAGCTTGATCTTCTTCTTTGACCAAAGTTTCATATACGGCGCATGGTAGAATCCCATGCGGCGCATTCTTCAAAGTCAGGCAATGGTCTTCGAATTCATCTAAGTATGATATTGCGTCGTATCTGTTGAGTTAGATACGGCGCATCTTCTGGGTTTCAGTAGACTTTTGACATCTTGCTCATTTTGCTCCGTAATTAGTCTAAAATCGCCAAGTTTCACCTTTTACCTGTTTTTACCTGAGAATCACTAAAGTAAACATTAAAGCATCGATTCTCATACATAATAAAGTAAAACAAGTTAATTAAATAGGATAAATGATGATAATAAAGTGTACTTATTTGAGTTCATCAAATATTCCCCACTTGAACTTTACTTGTCCCCAAGTAAACCTTAAATTTAACCTTATGAAAATGTATCCTAAAAGGTATTAGGATTTGTTTTTAATAGTTAAGCACGTATTCATTTTATTATAATCACACAACCAACCACTTAACAAAGTAGAAACAAAATAATTTTCTCAATATAAAACAATTCTAAATCGTTTAGTTGCTAGTTGTGACGAATATTCTATCATAAGCTTGACAAGTATACGCATCTCCCCCACTAAAGCCAAGGAGTAACAAGTCTAAAGCGGTAAAATGGGTTAGTTGGTTAAGGGTTGATCATCCTTTTTAATCTCTATCGATCTCATATTCCAGAAAAGGCGACAGAATCACGAATACATGATCGAATCCACGACCACGATACTCGCAATTGCTCAATTCCTTAACTCGAATAGGCTAAAGATAGGACCAAGTAATCTTCACCAATAATATTATATCAAAAAGGGCGACAAAATCATAAATACATAGCGTAATCCACGACTACGATACTTAAGATTGCTCAAATCCCTAATCTCAATAAATCAAAGGTTCGGATGAAGAATGATATAGGGTATGGATAATATTTGGGATATAAATTGGTGTTAAATAAAAATAAACAAAACGAATAGATTAAAATCCTAAGTGTGGTTAATTACTTTCCAACTATCCCATGAATAAGACTCATATCATTGAATAACTCACGCTTTTGACTCTTGTAACTCACGATTTAGGTAGATACGAATTATACTCAATAAAATCTTAAACAAAGAATAACCTTAGTTGGCGTTCCCGTAACGGCCAACTCCCATTCAATCATAAATATAATATACAACAATAAATAGTGGTGATATCTCCCACTTTACAAAACTTTACATAAGTTGGTTAAAACAAACTTCCAACTTTTTCTTCTTTCTTTTTCTTTTCTATTTTTTCGATTTTTTTTTTACTTGTGTAAAATTTCACAACTTTTTCTATCACGATTTTTCCGGATAATTTTTCCATACTTTTCATAACTTTCAGAAATAACTGTAATACTGAAAGTAGTAAACACATGAAAAATAAACTAAAAATATACAATATGTACTTTCACTGCAATTGCATTGTGCAATTTCCCGACCTAACCAAAGATAATGAATTACGCACGCGAACACAGGTAATGTAAGGAAACACACTTTGCCTAAAGTAACTAACCACGGATTTCAATCTAAAGGGTAGGCTAAGGTGTAACAAAATGATCTGGTATAAAATAAATAATTGTAAATGAAAAAAATAAAAATAAATAAGTGATCCAAATCNCAAATATTCCCCACTTGAACTTTACTTGTCCCCAAGTAAACCTTAAATTTAACCTTATGAAAATGTATCCTAAAAGGTATTAGGATTTGTTTTTAATAGTTAAGCACGTATTCATTTTATTATAATCACACAACCAACCACTTAACAAAGTGGAAACAAAATAATTTTCTCAATATAAAACAATTCTAAATCGTTTAGTTGCTAGTTGTGACGAATATTCTATCATAAGCTTGACAAGTATACGCATCTCCCCCACTAAAGCCAAGGAGTAACAAGTCTAAAGCGGTAAAATGGGTTAGTTGGTTAAGGGTTGATCATCCTTTTTAATCTCTATCGATCTCATATTCTAGAAAAGGTGACAGAATCACGAATACATGATCGAATCCACGACCACGATACTCGCAATTGCTCAATTCCTTAACTCGAATAGGCTAAAGATAGGACCAAGTAATCTTCACCAATAATATTATATCAAAAAGGGCGACAAAATCATAAATACATAGCGTAATCCACGACTACGATACTTAAGATTGCTCAAATCCCTAATCTCAATAAATCAAAGGTTCGGATGAAGAATGGTATAGGGTATGGATAATATTTGGGATATAAATTGGTGTTAAATAAAAATAAACAAAACGAATAGATTAAAATCCTAAGTGTGGTTAATTACTTTCCAACTATCCCATGAATAAGACTCATATCATTGAATAACTCACGCTTTTGACTCTTGTAACTCATGATTTAGGTAGATACGAATTATACTCAATAAAATCTTAAACAAAGAATAACCTTAGTTGGCGTTCCCGTAACGGCCAACTCCCATTCAATCATAAATATAATATACAACAATAAATAGTGGTGATATCTCCCACTTTACAAAACATTACATAAGTTGGTTAAAACAAACTTCCAACTTTTTCTTCTTTCTTTTTCTTTTCTATTTTTTCGATTTTTTTTTTACTTGTGTAAAATTTCACAACTTTTTCTATCACGATTTTTCCGGATAATTTTTCCATACTTTTAATAACTTTCAGAAATAACTGTAATACTGAAAGTAGTAAACACATGAAAAATAAACTAAAAATATACAATATGTACTTTCACTCCAATTGCATTGTGCAATTTCCCGACCTAACCAAAGATAATGAATTACGCACGCGAAAACAGGTAATGTAAGGAAACACACTTTGCCTAAAGTAACTAACCACGGATTTCAATCTACAGGGTAGGCTAAGGTGTAAGGGTGTAACGAAAAATTTTAACAAAGGTGTAAGAAACGAAAGGAATGGCTCTGAGGGTTTTTCTAGGGGTATCTTACTCTAAAAGTGAGAGTAACAAAAGGGTTTATATGGGGGTTAACTAACCAGTGTAGTTAGTTAATATCACATAACATATAAAGGCTTTTTGGGTGTAATCCTAGAATTTTACCAAGTTAGACAAGTCACTCCAATTATATCGATAATACTCATTATGGTGGTCTCGAATAGTATACAAGCCAAGTTCTAAAGTTTACAAGTCACCAGCACACTAAAGTTTTTGATTTTAAGCAAAAATAATGTTATGTGTGCGGCTATGTAATTTAGACTTAAACAAAAACATGTTAAAAAAATTTTAAATTTTGATATATTAAGTGTATTTTAAGCATATTTTGAAAAAGTTTGGACAAGTAAGTGTTCTAATTCTCCATCCCCCCCACTTAAGTTAAACAACGCCCTCGTTGTTTGTTTTAATGGTTAAAAATTGGAAAATAAAAGAATTAGAACAGAAAAACTTCCCTGATATTTGCTCGGAATGATCCTCCATTATGCGTTTACGAGCAAAGATCAACTTTCTTGTGGATTAGAACGTTTAGGCTTCATGAATGATGTTTCCACAAAAGGTTCAGGAATCTATAACACCACCTAGACTTTAACACACCTGAGTTAAGAAGGTTCAACTTGCATAATACATTAGAAGTTAGTGAAAATAAAACCTAAAAAATAAAAATTGAAAATCATCAGGTCAGTCGATACGCCGCATCCTATGGAAGAAGATGCGTCGTATCGAGCCTGGAATTAATACGTAATAAAATATTATACAGGATAGGATGCGTCGCATCTGTATAACTAGATGCGACGCATGTTGTTAGCAGACAGACTGTTAACAGTCTGTGTACAGATTGATTAATGGCATCCCTCATGATTCATTCTCTCGGGCTCTCTCAAACAAAATTATGCCAAAAGGAATGTAACCCTGAAATATAAAATATATAAAGCATAAAAAGTAGTAGCGTATAATTAGTACATCATCAAAAGAATAAATGTCTGAGACATGTCCATAATAAAACAGGATGAAAATGATAATGGTGATCAAGATGAAGGTTGGTCGGGAGCGACGTCATCATGATGGGTCCCCGAGGTACTGGCTCCGTCTGTCCTGCGCCTAACTCTACGTGAATAAGTGACCATCCCTCTCGCGTGAGTCTCATCTGGAAGGTGGTGGCTAATCCCGTCATTAGCCATGATCTGGCTCATGCTCTCAACTAACCACCCCATGTCTCTCCTCACTCCAGCAAGCTCACCCCTCAGCGATCTAACCTCCGGCTCGACTCTCTCAATCCTCTGACTAGCGGTACATGCAACAGGTGGTGGTGGTGGCATCTCAGCTCCCTCCTGAGCAGCACCCGCGGCCTCCTGCCCATCCTCCTGCTCTGCCACCACTAGCCTGATGGGACCTAATGCTGCCCAAAAACACTGCCCCATAATCATCTCACAAATACCAATCCTGTTCACTAGATAATCCTGATCAATAACCGGGAGCCTGTTAACCTCAACCTCTAAACCAGCAGGGATCTCATCACCGATCAAACCGAAATGTCTAGCCAACCTAGACACAAAGTGACCCCCGTTCATCTGACTCCTCCTATCTCTACCTGGAGCAACTTGATGGAGGTAATGTGCAAGAAAGTGAGGGACGTTCACCACCTGTCCCTCATCCATGCTCCTCAAGAGAAAGAGGTCTATAGTGGTCACCTTCTCAGGTGACTGACCCCTACCAGCAATATTCAGTGCGATCAAGCGGTGGCAAAGCCTCCTCATAGGCTCCCTGATTAATGTGTATGAGGGAGTGGTAGTGGTAGAGTCTCCCCCAGAAGATATTGATGCGTGGGTTTTGCAACCTTCGCACTTAGGTTTTACCTCTCAAGGGATCTTGAGAAGCTTACAACCCCCACCAGGGAGTGTACCTGACCGATGTAGTATAGTGTAGTGGCAAGTACCGGGGGATTGATCGTTCTCTCGGGGAATAGTGTCGTTAGGCTTGAAAAGCTACTCTAATTAGGTCTAAGGGTTGAGGGATGATTCTTTTTGTATTTTTATATTTTTTGAAAGCAAGTAAAAATCTCGGGTTTTAGAGGAGTGGGCGAAATTAGTTGCTAGTCAACTAACCCAAATAACTACTTTTGCAAATAAAATTAAATAACAAGAAAAAGTAAATGGTTGTAAAACTTATATGAGAGAGATATGTGTTTACTTAGATTTCCTTACTCCCTAGCTATCTTTTATATGTTAATTGGTTTGTTGTAATTATGTGGATGACGGGTTGTATTCCTTTAAACCATTCGTAGGGCCGTGTACGATCTTCCCTAACTCTATAAGCTCCTATTTCACTCCTATGTCGAGCCGACTAAAAGCTCATAACATGTGATCATTAGAATTCGCTCATGCATTAAATACAACCAAATAATCGTAGTACACATCCGATTCATGTTTCTTAAGACGTTTAAGCAAGTTACCGTATAGGAGGTTAGCCAGTTTTCTTAAGCCTAACATCGACATCACCCAACCACAATAATCAAAAGCAAACCAACAACATATAATCAATACCTAGGTTTCATTAGATCTAAGCAAACACAATAAAGACCTAGCCTAGCATGTTAATTGAAAGACAAGCATAAGATATAATCACACAATACATAAACATATTGAATGATTTGGAAGAGACTTATCTTCAATTAAGCATCCAAGTTTCAAGGGTGGAAAACCCTCAAAAAATACAGTAGAAAAATGAGCTAGGGTTTTGTTCCCAAAGTTGCACACTAATGAATGAAAATTAGAAAACTATATATAGATTTTACATTGTGATGGCGTCACCTTATAGGGTCTGACGCCATCACCTCGCCGCCAAACTAAAATTTGGATTGCTCAGATCCACTCTTGACGTCGTCCCCTTGTAATTCTTTCTGGGCCGTCACCCTTTACCACATAACGTGACGGCCTAGGCGTCACAAAGCGTGACGCCGTCACTCTTTAATTCTTCAAAAATTTCTGGGACATCTAGTGTAAAAATCATCCTTCACATTGTCAAAGCGTGACCCCGTCACAGGGTATAATGTGACGCTGTCAGGTACTGTTTTCAGCATAATTTGAGACTTTGTCGTTTTCTTTACTTTTATGCTCCAAAAACGCCCAAAATGCTTCCTTTTCCAGAATTCCTCTCCAAAGTACCTAAAATGACAAAAGGAACGATTTAAGGCAATACTTGATCAAATAATTACGGATTAGGGCTTAAATGACCCCTAAGAGCGTAACACTTTTCGCCTCATCAAATACCCTTACACTTGAGATTTGCTTGTCCTCAAGCAAATGCGCTTTTATTCCAATCAAAATATGAGCTAGGGGTCATTTAACACGAATATAAAAGTAATTACAACAAATAGTTATTCCANTCGTTAGGCTTGAAAAGCTACTCTAATTAGGTCTAAGGGTTGAGGGATGATTCTTTTAGTATTTTTATATTTTTTGAAAGCAAGTAAAAATCTCGGGTTTTAGAGGAGTGGGCGAAATTAGTTGCTAGTCAACTAACCCAAATAACTACTTTTGCAAATAAAATCAAATAACAAGAAAAAGTAAATGGTTGTGAAACTTATATGAGAGAGATATGTGTTTAATTAGATTTCTTTACTCCCTAGCTATCTTCTATATGTTAATTGGTTTGTTGTAATTATGTGGATGACGGGTTGTATTCCTTTAAACCATTCATAGGGCCGTGTACGATCTTCCCTAACTCTATAAGCTCCTATTTCACTCCTATGTCGAGCCGACTAAAAGCTCATAACATGTGATCATTAGAATTCGCTCATGCATTAAATACAACCAAATAATCGTAGTACACATCTGATTCATGTTTCTTAAGACGTTCAAGCAAGTTACCGTATAGGAGGTTAGCCAGTTTTCTTAAGCCTAACATCGACATCACCCAACCACAATAATCACAAGCAAACCAACAACATATAATCAATAGCTACGTTTCATTAGATCTAAGCAAACACAATAAAGACCTAGCCTAGCATGTTAATTGAAAGACAAGCATAAGATATAATCACACAATACATAAACATATTGAATGATTTGGAAGAGACTTATCTTCAATTAAGCATCCAAGTTTCAAGGGTGGAAAACCCTCAAAAAATACAGTAGAAAAACGAGCTAGGGTTTTGTTCCCAAAGTTGCACACTAATGAATGAAAATTAGAAAACTATATATAGATTTTACATTGTGACGGCGTCACCTTATAGGGTCTGACGCCGTCACCTCGCCGCCAAACTAAAATTCGGATTGCTTAGATCCACTCTTGACGCCGTCCCCTTGTAATTCTTTCTAGGCCGTCACCCTTTACCACATAACGTGACGGCCTAGGCGTCACAAAGCGTGACGCCGTAACTCTTTAATTCTTCAAACATTTCTGGGACGTCTAGTGTAAAAATCATCCTTCACATTGTCAAAGCGTGACGCCGTCGCAGGGTATAATGTGACGCCGTCAGGTACTGTTTTCAGCATAATTTGAGACTTTGTCGTTTTCTTCACTTTTATGCTCCAAAAACGCCCAAAATGCTTCCTTTTCCAGAATTCCTCTCCAAAGTACCTAAAATGACAAAAGGAACGATTTAAGGCAATATTTGATCAAATAATTATGGATTAGGGCTTAAATGACCCCTAAGAGCGTAACACTTTTCGCCTCATCAAATACCCTTACACTTGAGATTTGCTTGTCCTCAAGCAAATGCGCTTTTATTCCAATCAAAATATGAGCTAGGGGTAATTTAACACGAATATAAACGTAATTACAACAAATAGTTATTCCACCCTAGTCATAACAAGCACGGAAATCATACACTAGCACCTCACAAATAGTGTTTGGATACTCTCATCTCGGGTGTTATAAACCTATATAACTAAATGGAAATGGAAGAAATATCCCTCACTACCTGTCATAGCAAATAGATTACCATAGGCTTGGGAAAGGATCAAAAACCTTCAAGGGTTGTAACGTTAGGTGTAGGGATATGATAAACACGGTTTGGTTGGAATAAAGGGTATTTAAGTGGTGGCGAGTTAATTATCTTGATCAAATACATGCACAAAGTGGCGTTGATAAGCCAAGACTCAACTTGAGCTAAAAAGAAAATAACATAAACATAAATAAAGATAAGATGAAACAGGATGGTAGTCCGTATGTTTTTTTCTACTTGTCTTTTTCCAATTTTTTTTCGTTTTTCTTGTTTTTTCGATTTTTTTTTCATATACTCTTGCCCTACCATCCAAAATAATACATCGAAGGGGCCTCGGTTCTCCCTTTACACTTGAACTTTTACATACTTTACAATAAACTATTCTAATGACTCGAATTAAGATAATTGAAAAACTTGGAGTACTTTAAAATATTAACGCACATGTGGGGGTAATAATTGACTTCTTCCCCATTACTCCATTACATTAGTACTTTACCTATGAGTCCCAATCGTCCCAAAACAATATGTACAAGAATATGACTCGACTTAGCAACCATGTAAGTAATAAGACAATTAACTAAGGGTTTAACAAATGTTATCACAATAATGCACTAAAGATGAGTGCATACAAGGTAGGCTAAGGCGATTTGGGTGTACATTTGGGGTGGATTGTAAACAAATTCTTCCTTTAAGTAAAATGCTTAAAGTTAGGAACGAAAAGATAGGCTCGGAGGGGTGTACTAGGGGTATCGTGTACTAAAAATGAGTACAACGCTAAGGTGTGGGAGAATTACTTGACCAATGAAGTTAATGTAATTATAATACGGGTGTAAAACAAGGGTTATCCTAATACCTCTTATCAAGTAGTAAATCTAACTACACGAATGTAGTCTCACTTGTGGATTTGGGATGGTCCTAACGCAAGTTCTAGAATCTATAAACTAAAAGTACACACACAAGCATCAAAGATGAATGCTTTTCCTAACAATTCTAGGGGCGAACCTCACATATTTGAGGAAAAAAAATTTTGAGTGGTACGGTTTTTGTGCTAGTAATACAATTCCCTATCCATGAGACGCTTATTAAGACCAAAGTTTCACTCCTAAATGTTGTGAAAAAATTTAAATTTGCGCTAAAATTGCCCTAACAAATATTTTTCTTAGTTTTATTACACAATTACCATTGAACAAAACAAAAATCAAGCGTAATTGTATTTTCTAAGGTGCCTTCATTTACCCCACCCCCCCTACACTTAAACCAAACATTGTCCCCAATGTTCACATAAAAGATGTAAAAGTAGACAAAGAAAGAATGAAAAAATACTCCCCTGATTTTTGACATGGATCGTGTGGTAACATGGTTAGATCTTCTTCCAAGATGATGTAAAAGCTCCAGGCTCAAAGCGACTCCAAAAGCTTGATGTCATGAACTTGATTTCATGTTCACCTTCTTGTCCAAAATAACCTGTTAAACCTGAGAAAACAATCTAGGCAAACCTCATGTAAAATCAGCGGCAAATCTATATATATGGATATAATGCTTGTGGAATGAAAATTTTGTAGATTCCTGGAATTAAAGATGCAGTAATTTTTATAATCCGGCAGAAAAACTAAATTTTAAAAACGTTTTCTGGAAACAAAGGCTGACGCCGTCAGGGTTTAAAGCCTGACGCCGTCAGAATTGATCTGACAGAATCCTTATGTTTAGTTTCCGGAAAATTTCTGGAAAAACAATTACCTTAACTCCTGGAATCCTGCAAAATTTCATTATGACTCGATACAAGCATTTGACTCTAACAAATACTAATATGTATGTTTATTTTATATCGTTATAATTCATGTTCCAATTCGTTCTTATAAACAAATTTAGATTTCCTTTACACTTATCTTTTGCAAAATACCTTTATATGTAGTTAAGATGAAGTTAAAAACAAGATAAAGTATTTTAACAATTTTAATTTGAAACATGAATTATTAACAATAAAATTAAAACATACATACGGAAACAAATAAAATCAAATAAACAAACACACAAAACAAACAAAGCTTGGGTTGCCTCCCAATAAGCGCTTGTTTTTGTTCGAGTCACGAGCCTGACTCTACCCTTATTTAATGGAAATAGGGGAGGTTTTCCCTTCACTTAGGATTAAGTGCGGGTAAAAGTAGTGATACACACCCTTAGGGTGGAAGTATGCCTCGTGAGGGAAGAGTGATGGATTATATTCTCAAAGGGGTGTGCTCCTAGCATCACAACCTTACCTAATTCAATTGGGTTAATGGGTGGATTAATATTTTCTCCTAGAAAGGGATCATCTTCAATCAACTTCGAGAGACTCCTAGTTAGAAATCCATCTTGACCTAATAAACCCGGTTTAAACCCATAATGTTTCTTGTGATCACTCACGAATGGGTGATGTAAGTATCTAAGGTCATGGTTCATTCCTATGTTGTCTTCCATTCCACATGGTTTAGAGTCTACTACCTTCATCGTAAAACTACCCGTACTATATGGTTTGATGGGTGGATCGGGACCTATTTCAATTCCTAAATTCTCATCCAAGGATGGAAGATTAGGTAACAGTTTTGGTTGAGGCTCCGGCTCATCAAAACTAGGAACTTCCATAGAACTAAAAGAAAGGTTATGATTACAAGTATTCAAACCTATTTCTTCTAATTGTGTTCCGTCCAAGGGCTCTACCTCTATTGGGGTTCCTATAGTCTCTTCTATTTCTTCCGGGTAAGTCACGGGCGGTGTGTGTGCCTCAAATGATGGTAGGACTTGTGGGGTACTTTGTGAGCTTATGTTATTTACCTCATCATTCCTTGTGTCAAGATCACCTATATCCTCAACATGTGTTCTAGTAGAATCCAACCCTAACATTTTCCCAAGTATCTCAAGTGCTTCTCTAGGCATCTCAACTTCTAAGTCCGAATCATAAGGATCTTCCTCAATAATCTTATGATCAATTTGCCTAAAGGATTCATCATGTGTTCCTTGAGATTCAAAGTTATCGATCATAAAACCTAGGTCTTTTTGATCAATGTGATCATGTTCGGCTAAATCCTCCATCACATCAAGGTTACCTATGTGTTCGTCCTGTATCATGGTAGGGCCTAACCATGACATGCAGCTAGGTGGCTCATAAGAAACTATCCTAGGTGAAGGCTCATATGGTGCATAGGTTTCACTAAATGAGGTACTTTGAGGGTTTGATGGAGCTCCTAAGGTGATTTTTTCAAAAGTATTATGCACTTGGTCTCTTTTCTCAAGGTACTCACTAGAATCAATGCAAGATCCAGTTCTCATCATTTCACTCCTCGATCTTGAAAAACCCAACTTAGTATAATTATATTTCTTCTGGTAAAACTCTAGTGTCAGATTTTGTGGATTCACGTTCTCCATAACGGCAAACGGAATAGTCAATGAAAATTATGAACAAACACACAAAGAAAAAGATAGACTAAAGAAAACCTAGAAAAATAAAAATAAAAAATCTCACTAGAAAGGAGTCTAATGAGTAGACCTAAGTAAAAATAAAATTTTCAACCTAAACAATAACTATTCCCCGGAAACGGTGTAAAAAATGTGATGCGTGGGTTTTGCAACCTTTGCACTTAGGTTTTACCCCTCAAGGGATCTTGAGAAGCTTAAAACCCCCCACCAGGCAGTGTACCTGACCGATGTAGTATAGTGAAGTGGCAAGTACCGGGGGATTGATTGTTCTCTCGGGGAATAGTGTCGTTAGGCTTGAAAAGCTACTCTAATTAGGTCTAAGGGTTGAGGGATGACTCTTTTTGTATTTTTATATTTTATGAAAGCAAGTAAAAATCTCAGTTTTTGGAAGAGTGGGCGGAATTAGTTGCTAGTCAACTAACCCAATTAACTACTTTTGCAAATAAATTAAAATAACTAGAAAATTAAAGTGGTTGTGAAACTTATATGAGAGAAATATATGTTTACTTAGATTTCCTTACTCCCTAGCTATCTTTTATATGTTAATTGGTTTGTTGTAATTGTGTGGATGACGGGTTGTATTCCTTTAAACCATTCGTAGGGCCGTGTACGATCTTCCCTAACTCTATAAGCTCCTACTTCACTCCTATGTCGAGCTGACTAAAAGCTCCTAACATGGGATCATTAGAATTCGTTCATGCATTAAATACAACCAAATAATCGTAGTACACGTCCGATTCATGTTTCTTAAGACGTTCAAGCAAGTTACCGTATAGGTAGTTAGCCAGTTTTCTTAAGCCTAACATCGACTTCACCCACCCACAATAATCACAAACAAACCAACAACATATAATCAGTAGCTAGGTTTCATTAGATCTAAGCAAACACAATAAAGACCTAGCCTAGCATGTTAATTGAAAGACAAGCATAAGATATAATCACACAATACATAGACATATTGAATGATTTGGAAGAGACTTATCTTCAATTAAGCATCCAAGTTTCAAGGGTGGAAAACCCTCAAAATACAGTAGGAAAAACGAGCTAGGGTTTTGTTCCCAAAAGTTGCACACTAATGAATGAAAATTAGAAAACTATATATAGATTTTACATTTTAACGGCGTCACCTTATAGGGCGTGACGCCGTCACCTCGCCGCCAAAACACTATTCGGATTGCTCAGAACCACTTCTGACGCCGTCCCCTTGTAAATTATTTTGGGCCGTCTCCCTTTAGCACATAACGTGACGAGCTACAACTTCTAACACGTGACGCCGTCACGTGTTATTTCTTCAAAACCTTTCTGGGGCGTCTAGTGTAAAAATCATCCTTCTTGTTGTCAAAGCGTGACGCCGTCACATGGTAGAACGTGACGCCGTCAGGTACTGTTTCCAGCATATTTTGAGACTTTGTCGTTTTCTTCACTTTTATGCTCCAAAAACGTCCAAAATGCTTCCTTTTCCAGATTTCCTCTCCAAAGTACCTAAAATGGCAAAAGGAACGATTTAAGGCAATATTTGATCAAATAATTACGGATTAGGGCTTAAATGACCCCCTAAAAGCGTAACACTTTTCGCCTCATCACGCACTCATGTAGGAATCAAGCATCATAGGAGTACCCAATTTCGAAGAAATCATGCTTAAACCATCCCTAGTAAAGGCAGTCATTGGAACATCATGTATTTTAACCAAGGGACTCTAGTCAAGTCATCTTTCGTTAAGCAAACACTCGAAGACCATGTTAATGGGAACCGTACGTATCAACCATGGTCCATTTGCTAAAACAACCTCCAAACCTTCCCTAGATGAAAATTTAAAGAAAATGAAACCCCTCGCACTCAACATCACTCGTTTGATGCCATACTTTGCCCATACATTTCGAACACAGTTTTGAACAACTGGAAACACAACCCTTTTCCGAATAAAATACCCATACAACGAATTAGCACACCTCTTGTTGACTTCCTCAATAGAAGACCTCGTGTTGACTTCCTCAATAGAAGACCTCGAGATTACAAGGTCAACATCATTATTAAACGTCATAACACTTGCACTAACACATTGTACTTAATTCTTCTTTTATTAATACGGTTTAACGGGGTAACCTTTTACCAAAAGAACAAATCAATTATTAAACAAATCAAACTGAACACACATGAACAATTACTACACAATATGAAGAATAGAGTTACACACGGATCGTGAATAATTTTCAATGGGTTTCACCAAAAATAGTGTCTTAAGTTAAGCATACACACCAAAACATACATAAAACACACAAACAAACAATAAGATGATAGAGAATTAAGAGATAACTGGTGATTCTTAAGGTTGGGCAAACCCTAAAACGCTCCCTCCCTATGGCAATTTCCGGCCGCCGCCTCTACCTCTCTTCTCCGGCCTAATCAACCTATAGAATCGCCTCTCTACCTCTAAACTATTGTGATTTTGTCGATTATTTGTCTAGGGATTCTGTTTTGGTCTTCTATTCGTGGATCCCATTGAGTATCCTTTTTAGATCGTCGATCTAGAATCATATGTTCATAGGTATGCAACCGGTTCTTTAGGTTGTGTGTTATTAGAGGCGACGTGCAAATCCCTGAATATCCAGTCGTGTGAAATCATTCATAGCTGGTATCATTAAAGGTTCATTATTGTTTAATTCTATCTAGGCTTACGATGTGGTTGATTTTGTCGATCCATTAAGGCTATGGCCTATGGTTATATTTGTATGAATCGTGGTTATGCGATGGCACGGGCTCGCTTTGGATTGTATAAAACCTATTAGGTTTGCCTGATGGCCGCGGATCTGGTGTATTCAAACATGGTTCATTTTGGTTCGTGTTTGATCGTAATGTTGTGTAGTGGGTTAGGAGAGAGTTGGAAGTTGGAAACCCACAACCATTCGTAGGGGATGTTTTGCATGTGAATATCACGTGTGCACTTGTTTATATTTGAGACATGCATGCATTTTATTTATTCATGGATTGGTTAGTGCTCGTATACAAACACAGATAATCTTCGATTTTCCATGATCATGGTAGGGATGGCACGCGGGTTTATGCTCGTCCTGATGTGGTTGTGTAGAGCTTGGAAATAGCGTGTGAATGTGTATGCGAACACGTTTCATTGTTACCTCATTGGAGCTTCGGTTTTACATGAGGCCTTCGTAGCAGTCTAGTACGTCCATTCCAAATGCTTATATTGAAGACGGAAGGATTGCTATTGACACATTTGCAGTCTTTTCGGCTGCATAAGTTTCTAGTTTGGTCATGCTGAGGTTTGGTTGTCATAATCAATTATTTGCTAGTACGTATGTTGGAAGTATGTACATTGGAATTTCAATCTTATCAGGATCTCTAAAGCTACATTCATGGTGGAAGACATGGCGATTGAAAATTCTGGTGTAGAGGATTTGGTTCATTATGACGGTATTGAGGCTCTAGTCATTGTTTTTCCGGAGCATGTGTTGAATTTTGTGATCTTATATAGTCGTCATTGGATGTATGTTTATTTTGTTAGTTATAAGAATGACATGTCATTCTTATATAGTGGTTTTGTTTGTTCTTTCTTTTGCATGTAAGTGTCCGTTTGGACTGAGATGAGGGAACTCACCCTCATCCTTTGTACTTCAATGTTTTTTGGTGTAATAAATTTTACCAGGGTGGAAAATCCCTTTTACCCAAAAAACGATTTAAGATATAATTGACCCGAGAAGTTGTAAGAGAAGCGAAGGTTTCTTAGTAGAAGCATGGTATACCATCCGAAAAAGGAGTCATTGTTGTGTTCAGAGAAGAACCTGTGGTGGTGGCAGGGGAAAGAAATTGAAAATAGCTAAGTAAAACAAAGAATATGAGAAAGGAGGAATGTTGCTTTTATAAGGGTAAAGTCCATTAATTAGCAACATACTTTCTCAACTTTACAGAGTTAGGTAATGAACTTTTTTTATTACCAATTTAGTCATTGAAACCGGCTAATTTTTTACGATATAGTAAATATGCTTACAAGCTACCTGTTGAATCTGTAAAATGACCGACACGTCATTTTCTTTTAATTTTTTTTACTTAGTTGGATATACCACCTCACAGCTTATGTCATCACCACTAGTTATTCTCCGGCAACTACCATCTTCTCCGGCAAATTTTCCGGCGATCTTCATATTTTCCGGCGAACACAATTTTCCGACAAACAATACAAATACATCAATTTTCCGGCAAACTCAAGTGTGATATGATGAATCCAAACATTGTTAGAAACGAATATATTTACAAATTGACTTGATTCCTAATTAAACAATATATAATACTATTGAATCTAATAGAACAAATATACAGATCCATGCTCAGATCCATTCTTGAACCCAAAGATATTCTTTTTCTTCTTCTCCAAAGTCACCTACCTTTACCAAACACTAAAATCAAAAACCCTCATTACCACCTCTTAAATCCCAAACAACCTCAAAAAACACAATCAGATGATTCAGGCTCTGATGATTCCGATGAAGATCCATAAGTCAATATTCCAACTGTCATTATAGAACCCATATCATCAAAACCCATGAAAAACGATAATAAATCAAACCCAGATTCAAAAACAACGAAAAAAGATTAACCGGATAAAAAAAACATGCGAATAGACCCAAAATTTAACCGGATATTGTGATTGTGAGACATGGGTAAGCTGTGTTGATAGTATATTAACCAAAAATTTGTTTTCTAATTGATTTGTTGAGTGCTGATGGCTTGAGGTTGTGAAAAAATAACATTAGTTCCCTTTACAAATAGAAGTATAAATTGTTGCTGTATCTTTGAGAAGTTTGAATTGGTTCACGATTGTTTTTTGGGTACACAAGCATTTTAGATCTGGGCATGTTTGGGGAATTAAGTATGGTGGATATGATTTTGTAGGTATAGGTAGGTGGACTATACAATGTCCAGGTGGAAATAAATATACAAGTTGTGTGCGTGTGGCATTTTAGAAAAAAATATTTTATCTACATGAAAAATCAGCAGGTTGTATTTACTAGATCGTCACAAGTTAGCCGGTTTCAATGCCTAAATTGGTAATAAAAAAAGTTCGTTACCTAACTCTGTAAAGTTGAGAAAATACGTTGCTAATTTATGGACTTTACCCCTTTTATAAAGGGAAAACTTACTGTTACTAAGAACAGGTAAATAAATGTTAAATAAATAAATAAATAAAATAGGCACATTGGAATATCACTTTATGAAATGTTAGTATATATTATATTACTAACCGAGTACCCGGGCATAGCGGCAACGGTGTCTAATTTCGAAAAAATTTTAACAGCGAATACTTTTTTCTCCAAGAATTGTTTGTCTAATAGCATAATTGCATTGTTTTTCATAATGTCAATATTTTAACGGCGGTGGTTTATAGTTTTAAACAAATTCTAATTGCCTCGAAACCGAAAGAAGCCAAAATCGTAAAACTCGCTTATCACGGTTCAGTTTATGCTTTTATTATTAAGTATTTGCGTTTCGAAACCGAAACCGTGTATAATATACATGAAGGTTATTAACTAAATTTTCAATATTTTTACAAGTCCTGATTTTATTATTGCACAACTTGTGTTGTATAACGACTTTTTCGCCTAATATAAACATTTATGTGTGAAAATTGATTAGTATGTTACTTTCTCGAAACGAATTTTGAGTATTGTAAGTTTGGTATAAGGCCAAAACTTACCACAAATATATATAGAGTTGTAATTATCTATAGGTAAAAAAAATTACGTAGAAAGAATAACATACCCATATATATTTCAAACTTCATTCAACTGTTGTACGCATTGGAAAGGATTTTTTTAGCCAACTTTCTCTTTTATTTTTTGTTAGACTTAACTACATTTTTGGTCCTTGTGGTTGTATCTGAATTTCACTTTTGGTCCAATTTTCAAGAAAGTTGTGATATTAGTCCAAAACTTATCGTTTGGTTCCACTTTTGGTCCAATTTAAACGTTTCCGTCAACAAAGTCTGTCACGTGAGAAACACATGACGTATTGATAATTTATTATAATTACACAAGGTTATATTCTTCCTTTTACCTAAGTGTATTATTTCCCAAAACACTGATTTCACATCTCATCCTCTTACTTTAACCCGATCAAATTCTCCCTAAAAAAAACCCTAACTGAGAAGAGCCCTAAATGTTGCTTTGTCAATGGGTCTTTGATAAGACGAAAAGTGTTACGGTTTTAAGGGGTCATTTAAGCCCTAAATCGTATTTATTTGATCAAATATTGCCCTAAATCGTTCCTTTTGTCATTTTAGGTACTTTTGAGAAGAATTCTAGAAAACATGCATATTTGGACGTTTTTAGAGCATAAAAGTGAAGAAAACGACAAAGTCTCAAAAGAAGAA
>LBNU01013854.1:0-22502 GCA_014162995.1 Artemisia annua | reverse complement strand
CTCACAAAACAGGAGGGAAATTAAAGAGGAAAATGCACTGTGTCTAACCGTATCGTTCAAAGGCATGGACGATCGATGTAATCTAACCGGAACTATACGGGTCTATACGTATCGTTCAAAGGCAGCGAATAGGAAAATGCACTGGTAAAGATTTGGCGCCAACAATTAAGGTTATATCTGAAGTTAAAGGGGTATATTTGTCATTTCATGCAATTATACCCTTGACTGACGGGAAAACTAACGGGAGCTAACGAAAAAGGCCACTCGGTGGCGATTTTGCGAAAATGTGGAACGTGGGTGTCTTTTTTGCGCTACTTTTTGTCTCGGTCCCATTTTTGCGAAAATGTGAAACGTGAAGGACCATTTTTGCAATTTACCCTATTATAAAAGCTCGTATCTACAATTAAAATCTACAAATCTATTAAAAAGACCTTTAAAAGTTAATTAATATACTATGGTATAAACCTTTGCAACTTTTTAACAAATGCATTAAATGTATTGAATTTATAAAGAGGTTCAAGAATTAGGACCTCTTCATGCCACGTAGATATGAAATGAGTGTCCATTATGAAATAAATATAAACCTTTTTAACTTTCTTAGACATTTGTATAAACCCACAATAATAAATGCCCTAAGTTTATAACCAATATAAGTTATAACCGCCTTTATTCCATTTGACTTTACCAAGTATAAGTTTTTCAACGATTTCACTTAGACTTTCAGTTTCATATTTGACTGTTTTTCATTTATACGTGGTTTAGATTATTATTATATAGTTTATAAATTTGCCAAACTAAAGATCCAAGCGGATGATCATCAAACGTAAAAAACTATACATTAGAAAAGTCACAAATATCATTACAAAAATGTCACACTGCTTTCATGACGGTGCATGTAATAACTTAAATTTGACATGAATACATATATATAAATTTTAGTTCCAGAAACAAACATTGACAACAAAATCAAGCAAAAACTGGGAAAAAAAATGACATGTCAACGCAGTGGTACGCACACATGACCCAGAATAGCATGTTGGGCAAAAGACTATATTGTTGCACCCCTAAAATAAATAATAAATTGACCCATGCTACCAAAAAAATTATATTATGTAGTGATGTAAATGAAATGGTGAGTAAAAATGTAAGCTGTTCATTTGGGTTTCACCTTCATAGAGTTTACTTGCTCCAAAACTTCGACCACTTCTTTCATGGCAGGCCTTTTTCGGGGTTCTGATTCCAGGCAATGAAGGACGAGTTGAGCGAACATCATTGCAGCTCGACTTGAATATTGCCCTTCTATTCTAGCATCCATTATCGTCTTTATCTTTTTCCTGTTTGGGAGCAATGGTTTTGCCCACTCCACTAGGTTGTGTTGCGGACCAGAGCGTCTTGAGTCAAGTGCTCGTAACCCTGTCATCATCTCCAGCAACACCACACCAAAGCCATAAACATCACTCTTCACATATAAATGCCCTGCAATTTTCCAATTAATGACCATTAATTTATACACATGTAAAACATATAATGAGGCCTGCATAGGCTTGCTCAAGCAGTTAAAATTCGTTTATCTTTTATTGCTTAAGGGTATAAAATTTTAGATGTTGAAATAAACCCAAAAAAGAGATACACGTCGCCGAGTACCTAATCAAGTGTCTATAAACTCTAACATGTTTGATGAACATCATTATTTTAGTGACAGTATTTTTAATGAATAACACTTTTCATTTGGTTTATGTACTCACCCGTTTTAGAGACTACACTCGGTAGACATGCTTAAGTAGTTAAAATTCAAAACCTAGAGAACTTGTTTATTGCCGAAATACGAGAATTTGTCTAAAAATTCATTGGCCACACTTTAAATTTCCAACTAAACCACATTACTCATATTAACTAAAAGAGATTTGCTGTAAGATGATTTTGGTCAACAGCATGCTCTCTAACTTGGAAGCTAAAATCTAATCATGAAAATATGTGTAGTATAGCATTACATAAATGACTGATTGAATTTCTTTAGTGTCCATTTCTTTTATACTTGTGGCCATTGCTGGAAAAATTTCGCAAAAGAACATGTATTCGCAAACCATGAAAGATTTAACAGAATTACAATGTCTCGTTTCAGCTGTACTTGATTTTAGGTTTGGAGACTGACATCCCATATGCAATGAAAGCATAACATCAATTACTTGAACAAGAAGTAAGTGTTAGCATATAACATTATTAGGCCTAACTAGTGATTTGTTATCGGGATTAGACCAGGAATTATTACAAAAACCCTGAAATCAATAAAATAACCTAAACTCCAACGACAACCACATCTCCATACGAAACCGTTTACAATGTTGCTTCCATCAAAAACTTTATATCCGTCAAACTTGATGCGGAAAAACTTAACTTTGCTTATTGGAGTGCGTTGTTTCTCAACATACTTGAAGGATTCAAAGAACTAAGTTACTCAAACCCAAACCCATGGCTGCAGGAACTAGCAAGCAAAGCATAACGCCACCATCCGAGGAATGGTCAACCGTGGACAAGATGGTTAAATCATGAATCAACATCACGATCACTGAACCAGTTTTGGAACATGTGTTGTAGGCGAAACCTAAAACTTCCAAAGATGGTGAAGGTACTGTATTGGTGTTGTTGATACCTTTTTTTAAATTATATCATCTTATTTGAATATTAATCCAATTTAAAGCCTAATTACTTATCAGTTTTATGCATTTTTTCTGTTTAAATGGTGAGGTTTTATGTATTAGAGTACACTATGCAAGACTTACTAACCGATGACACATTTCCAATTTAGTTAATAATATTTATTGCATACTTTTGACTAGTTAGACATAAAGCATAACCGGAATTGACTATTATAAGATCACCTTGCTTTAGTAAACAATACAGAACTTATCTCTCATTTCATTCTTCAAATTTGCTAACCATATAGATGACAAGCTTATATTTGATTCTTTCCATTTGAAACTGACTACAAGGATACATTTGACAATAATAATGATAACCGTGTTAGTATATCACTTCAAAACCAATTTAAACCCAACATCATTATAAAGGAACAACGCTGCCTTATTAGTGACTTGGTTCACCAAAGCTCCCTTTTTACATGTAGTTGTTGACATGCAACTGACAAAAAATGTCAACCCATTACATCCTTGCTGTTAGGACTTTGACTTGATTGAGGCAAGGGGAATATTAAAGAGTCAGCTAATTTATAATTAATCTGAATGGTAGCCTTTGACCTTTAAGGACTATTATTAACTTTACGGAATTTGGTAAAGGATTAACCTTACTGGGGGTCACCACAAAACATCACCTAATACTATTATTATAAAATGAGGAATTACCTGTAGCAATGTACTCAGGAGCAGCATAACCGTATGTCCCCATAATCCTGGTTGTTACATGTGACATTCCACCTGAAGGGCCCAATTTCGCCATCCCAAAATCTGAAATTTTTGCATTGTAGTTCTGCAAATTGTAAATCAAAATAAGAATCAATGGTCCGGAATATAAACTAGACGAATCTCTTTAGTTATATATCTTCTGTACACAAAATAACATTAGGCCAAAACAGATATACAGAGTAACTGTTATATAGGCGATGTTTCACGTTAATAAAAAGGTACAGTGCTAAAAGATCATGGACCGAAAGACAGAAAACAAAGATACAATACGTAGCCTAATTAAAAAAATCATGATCATACAGTTCTCTTACCCCATCAAGCAATATATTTGAGGCCTTAATGTCTCTGTATATGACATTGTCATCTGAACTGTGTAAAAAAGCTAGTCCCCGAGCTGCACCTATGGCTATTTTGAGCCGTAGAGCCCAAGAAAGTGGTTGAACTGCAGATCCTCCTGCACATTCCAACACGTTTCAGCAACCAAGTAGATATAATTTTGACTTGATTATTTTTATTAAGTTTTGACTTCATACGTCTAAAGAGATGGTTTTCTAAGCTTCCCTTCTGCAAGAATTCATATACAAGTAGAAGGTCTTTATCCTCCCTACAGTACCCAATAAGCTTCACCAAGTTAGGATGTGAAAGCCGCCCCAAAAAATTCACTTCAGACTGTTCCAAGAAGCCATTCAGATTAACTAAAGTTACCGCTTCTCAGGTAATAAACAATGATACAAATAAATAACCGATGTTGGTTCAGAAAATGGATAAAGCAAACAAGTTATCAACCATATAAAATGATAGAAAACCGAGAAATAATCATAACGCCAACCTTCTTCCACTGCCCTTTTTACCAAATCACATATATAACAAACAGGTAAATAAAGCAAAAAATTGATGCACTTGTGATATATAACTATAAATAAATAATAACTACATATCAACATAATAATAAAATCATAAACAAATAATAAGAATATATATATAATAATAATAATAATGGAATAATAATAATAAAATAATAATAAAACTATATAATATAATAATAAATAATATAATAAACTATAATAAGTAATAAGTAATAAATAATAATATAATAATATAAAATAAAAAATAAAATATAATGGATATAATAATAATAATAACTAAATAATAATAAATATAACAATAATATAAATAATAATATAATAATAACAAAATAATAACAGTAAAATGAATATAATAATTAATCAATAATGAATAATATAATAATAGATAATAGAAATGATTAAAATAATATATCAATTAAAATTAATAATAAAATGAATAAAAAATAATTAATAGATCGAGTAGTGAAAATAATAAATATAATGACATCAATGCCAAAATAATTATGAATAAAATAATAATAATAATAATAAATAATATGATAATATATAATATAAATATAATAAATAATAAATATAAATAATAATACAATAATATAATAATAATACATCAATATATAATAATATATAATAAAAAAATAATCAATAAAAAACATATAAAAATTATATAAAGTAATCAATAGAAATATTAAAATAACAATATAATAATAATAATGAATCAATACTAAATAATAATATAATAATAACTAATAAATAATAAAAATATAATGAATAAAATAATAACATATAATAAAATATACATAAATAATATAATAAAAAATCAAAAATAAAATAATATAAAATAATATTAAATCATATACATAAAATAATAATAATATAGAAAAATAATGAATAATAGAATAAGATAATAGATGAATGATAATAATAATCATAAAATAATAATAATAAATAATAATGAACTAAATATAATAATAAATAAAATAATAGATAAAATAATTAATTAAAATAAATAATAATATAACTAAAGTAATGCAGATGATGAAAAGTATAATAAATAGATAATAATATATAATAATAATAATAAGATAAACAAAAATTGATGCTACTGGATATACATGAAATAGATAATGATAATTGATAATGATGATAAAGAATAAAGATATCAAATAATATATAATAAAATATGCCAAAAGAAATAAAATAAAAATCAATATAATATATCAAATAATAAAAATAAAAATAAACTCTCCCACCGAATGGCGATTTTTGGTGACTTTTTCCTAAATCGTATTCTGCCTAAACCGACCTAATTCCTTGCATGAATCGTTCCTCTTCTTAAAGATTTGACTATCCCTTTGCGTTTAATCTTTCTTTGTTTCTAGGATCGCAGATTGTTAGGTTTTACTCAATTAGGTTTTTTCGTTTTTTAGGTTTTTCAGTTAATAATCGTCTTAGGGTTTCAAAACGTATTACACTCATTAATTAATTCATCATCATGGAATCCGCCATTAATATGTGTTGACTGCTGCTGTTCTTTAATTCAAAACCCTAATTTATTAGGGTTTCAGCCAAGTGAAGATTAGGGTTTCGTTTCTTCGTGTTTTTTCTGTTTGTGTTGTATTAATACTGGCTTCGTTTACTTTAGAGAGCGAGACTACAAGTTCCTTGTTGAGTTCGCTTGAGAAAGGTTAAAAAAATGGATGGAAAGTTGCTAGGCTCAGATGGGAAACCATTAATGCCTCGTAGATCTGTTACTCTAGTCGTTGCTGTGACTAGTTTCTCGCATGCCCAACCACAGCATGTTGATGTTTCTACACCAAATCTAAACCAGAATGATACGACAATGAAGCCGGTTTCGTATGTCAATGTGGTGAATCCTGAGTCGAATAAACCCAAAGGTAAGTTTCGTACACTTGAAGCAGAAAATACTTGTGATGGTGCTGAAATTTCTATTCCACGTGTTGTTGTGGAGGAGATTAGTTCACGGGTTCAGAATTCGTTGTATGGATATTTTCTTGGCAGACGAATTTCCTGTGGTTTAATAATTAGGCATAACATGTGGTCTAAATATGGTTTAAGCAAGGTTAGGATGAACGCAAAAGGTTTTTTCTTTTTCCATTTTGACACGAAAAAAGGTATGGACGATGTCTTGGGAAACGGACCATGGATGATTCGAAATGTTCCCATTATTCTTAAAGAATGGACGTTGGACACTAGTTTGCTTAAGGAGGATCTTACTAGAGTGCTGGTATTGGTGAAACTACATGATGTCCCCATGGCAGGCTGATGGGCTAAGTCTTATTGCTACTAAACTAGGTACTCGTATGATGCTTGATTCTTTTACTAGCACTATGTGTGAAGAATCATGGGGTCGAAGCAGTTTTGCTCGTTGTTAATTGAGATCAATTCTGAAGACAAGTTGAAAGATAGTCTTATATATTGTTGCCGTTCAGTTACTTAATGGATCGGGGTACTCAAAAGAGACTATCCGGATTGAGTATGAGTGGAAACCACCAAGGTGTGACTCGTGTAAAATGTTTGGGCATTCTCTTAATCAATGCCCTAAAAACATAGTGGAACCGACTTCTGTGGTGGATAAATCAAATGATGGTCTTCAAGAGGTTACTAATAAGCGTCCTAGTGAGCTGAATAAGGTCGTGCAACTTCCTATTGACGATGGTTTTCAAACTGTGTTTTATAAGCGTCGAAATGGAAAAGGAAGTGCCCATAATGGCAAGAGTTGTAATGTTAATCGTGTGGGACAAGGTAAATTTCAGTTTCGTCCTGTTGGGGATTCAAATGCCACAACGTCTAAAGGTGGTAATGCAAACACTGCTAAGGGTGGTAAACACCTAAGGCTAGTACGTCTAATCTATTGAAGGTTGCTCTATCTAATAATCCTAGTTACTTTCTAAGGAATTTGATACAGCTTTTGAAGAAACGTCAGAGAATGATGTGGAGAACGATGGTACGGGAATGTCCAAAGTGGTCAACGATGATGCTAGTGATGAAGAGGATGAAGTCGAACATGTTTATGACGAGACATCTACTTTTTGGCGTCGTCATCATCCAAAAGTACTTAGTTAGCTAGTTTAGTCCTCATGTTCTATGGCATGTCATAAACACGTAGTTGGTAGTCGTGTTCCATTTGTACTCTAAATGTTTTGGTTTTAATATATATTACCGGGTAACTCTTTACCCAAAAAAAACAAACAGGTAAATAGCATCAGAGTTTCCGTTTTATTTCTATAGTGGATCATCACAAAACTTTTGAAAACGATTTTAAAACTGTTTCAACATTCAGAAATGGTTATCAAAGCAATCCATCCACGTGCATTTTATAGCTCTACAATTAACCAGTCAAAATGAGCAAAAATAGTAACTTTTGATAGGTAGGACACTTTTAGAAATAAGTTTCAACTGTCATGACCAAAAAAGAAATAAAGTGAAGGTACTCTCCAAATACTAAAACCGGAAAAACTTTCCATTCCATGACTAGGAAATCTATATATATTTGAAGTTGCCAACTTTACCAATCTAGTTAAAGAAAGTTCATTTCATTTATGTTTGTCATAAAAGCAAACTTATACTAATAGAAAAACATAAAGAAAGAAAAAAAGAAAGAAAGAAACCTGCCATTCTTGAAAGCCTTGAACACTTTCATGGTTCAATTTCTTAATAGCAACCATGGAACCAGTACCATTCTTGGAAGGCAACATTGTCTTTTCCTCAACCCAACCTTTATAAACAGTCCCAAAACCACCAATACCCAAAACCATATCTGACTTAAAATTCTTAGTACAACTTTTCAAATCCGAATAAGCATAAACCTTCAAATCAGCAGCTGGTAACACCTCACCCTCATCATCAGACCTGCTGCTAGTTGTTGTTCCTGATATCCCAACACCATTACTTGTACCTATTGATGTTCCTTTTTTTTATATATATAAAATAAAAGCATTAGTTACAAACAATACTTTAGAGATATAAAACAATATAAATTAAAGATATGAAATGTCAACCAACCAACCTGTAGTTGAAGAAGGTTTAGTATTTGTGGAGATGGTTGTTGAAACAACATTTGAAGAAGCAGCAGATTCAAGACAATTTCCCATTTTTCTGCTATGTTTCCATACTATGATGATGATGATGATGATGATGATGATGATGATTTGGTGCTTTTTTTAGATTTGAAAGATGGTTTGGTTCTTAAGGAAAAGGTTGGACTTTTTATTTTTGATGGTTTGGTATTTTCCAGGAAAATAAAGTCGTTGTTTCTTTGTTGGTCACTTGTATTGGAATGTTATGGTTGTTGTAGTTTACTTTTTTATTTTATACGGACCCTCACGTATACAAATTTTGCCTTTTGCCCTATATATTTAATCTCCACCAACTTACAAACATTTCTTGAAAAAATAAATGTTACTAGGACCCGATTTTTAAACTTGATTTAATAAGGAAACAGTTGAGTTAAATAGAGATAGATATGACAATGAGAATTTCCGATTACAAACTTGGGGATGGATAATATCCTTAAACCCAAATGCTGATCCGGGTCGGATTGAAGTATGTGCAGGATATAGTACATGGTCTTCATTTTTCGAACGGTCTCCGATATTTTAAGATTAAAGTTAGAGATAGACTCGTTTTCGGATGATTTAAACCTATTATAATCATTTACTGATTAAAGAACAAAGAGAACTTGTATGTGTTCTTTAATGGTGGATGTCCGGTTTGTGATAAATTGAGGCAAAAGACAACTTTAAATAGATTTTTGCTTTTGGAGCCATTATTTCTTTTTTCTTTTTGTAACCCTATTATTATATATTGTAAGGCCCCGACTCTAAGCTTCTTCCTTCCTTCTTTTATTTATTTATTTATTTATTTTAACTATAAAGTCAATACGCAGTATCCAAAGTTTTGGATACGCCGTATTTGCTATACGACGGAATACTCCATATACACAAACTAGAATATGTCGTATGTGCTTAAAAACTTAATTAACATAAAACCAAACACGTATTTACTTCATAAAAACTCTACATAACATATACTAATCGTTTAGAGTCGTACATAAAAAAAATCTGGTCATTTCGGGCTAGAATGGCTTTATGCCAAACACCCCCTTTTACGACCATAACTACATTACTTGTTCGTAAAATAATAAAACGACTTGATACTGATCATAAATTGTTTTAACACTAACATTATACTTTAAAAGACGCATGGAGCATTACAAGTACGATCAAAGTGCTTGAATGAGTCGCTCGTACCCTATACCCAAGCCTAGATGTTAATCTCCCAAAATGAACTCCTACTTGCTATCTACAAGCCCCATCACGTATCTTCATATACCTATATGAAACATGAGCTGAGAACGGTAAGTACTTATGACTTAGTGAGTAAACCGAATAATTATGAAATAATACTTTTGAAGATCATGGGAAGACCCCCCCAAATCACAATGTATTTTTCATCTCAAGTGGGGGGATGTAAATTTTCTTGTATTTAGTTATGATTAAAAAAAAATTGATTTTTTGTATGTAAATAGTTTTAATAATGGTGCACCCTTGTATAGCACCGGGATTATGAGCTCATCAAAGATTTATTATCGAAGAGGCCACTTCGGTCACATTTGAAGATTTGAGTTGGTGACGTTTCTACACCAACATGAAGATCAAGTAGTGTGTACATCATGACATCCACTAACGGCACACTTAATTGTTATGATCTGGTACTTAATTTTGAAGCTTAGACTTTGGGCGAACAGTAAATGGTGATGACTTAGTTATAGACTTAGACTATTGGCTTTTTGTTTTTATTTTACACCCATTTTGTGTATTCCCATGTCTATTCCTACCCTTTAGTCGCAAATCATGCTTAGGTGAGGGAATTGAGCAGACATTGATGTCTTGCCCGGCGTTCCGGTCATGTATCGATGTTCTTTGTCGCCTTCGCTATAGTATGTTAGTAACGACATTAAACCCTTAGCCTTATTTGTGTTCACCCAATATTGCCTTCAAAGATTGTTTTGACCTTAGCTCTAGTGGTGGATATTTGGGTAACCACCAAGCCTATGATAGAATACTTACCATGACTGCTTTGAGTAATCACCCCGAAAATTGACACTTTAAATATAGAGAGTATGAGTATTAGTTCCCCTTTCGTGTGGTGTTCAGCTTTGAAAAATTTCTAGCATAGGATATTTTTTTTATCTCATCGACAATGACGTTTGTACACAACGGTTCAAGCCTCATTCTTCATCGACTATGACGTTCGAACACTTCAGTTCAAGCCTCGTTCTTCAACGCTATGGCGTCTGTTCACATTAGTTCAGGCCTCGTTCGTCAACATTATGGCGTCTGCAGATAACACTTCAGGCCCCGTTCATCAAAGAAAAGAAAGGTGTACGATTCAGTGCGCTTTATCTTAGGAAGAAGAGAAATCTTCTTATTTATGACCATTCTCATCAACAAGCTTCATGCTTTTCCCATGTTTGTACAGTCATCAAGTGGATCAACGTACATTAGATTATACTTTTGTGCTTCACTTATTCAATCAAAAGTTGCAACATGCATATGCAATTTTTGAGGGGGAGAAGGGAAAGGGTGAACAAACTACATATTGAATGATGTTTGTAAAATGGTCATTAGACCCTCAAACGTGATCATGACGTTAAAGTGTTGAATCTATAAAAGGAGATGGTCAATTTGAGGGAGAGCAGATTCAGAAACTTCACAAGTTATTGAAGAAGCTCTTTACGTATGAAGGCCTAATTGAGGGGGAGCAAACTCAAATAGTCATCATCTCATGACTCCTGAATACTTTAGTTTAGGACTCGTGAGGGTTTATCGACATCTTCTCACGGGCTGATATCATTAGTGATAAAGGGCTTCTAGTTAATGCTTCATGTACACATCATTATGATGATTCCGATTAATCACAACCATCAGGGTAGAGGAATGTGTGCACCAAGGACGCACAACGAGTTCATGTGATCGGGCTTAATGTCTTATGAAACAAATTAAAGATGATCCGTGGTTCAACTTGTTACTTTGGTATTATCAATTCATGTGCACGTCACGGGCTGAATAATCGCAACCATCAGGGGAGAGAGAAATGTGTACATCAGGGACGCACAACAGGTTCACATGATCGATCTTAATCAGTTATTCCGGAGTTGATATCCGCAGAGATGATCAGTGCTTCAACCTGTTACTTTGGTGTTATCGTTTCTTCTTGTGTTGGGTACATGTGTACATTATGGGCTGATTCGGTATATGTAATATAACTGGAATGCATTTGGTGAGATGGAGATGTTGGTATTCTATTCCCTAAATGGACAACCTTGAAGAAGGTCAAGTCTACAGTCTGCTCTACATTTTCCGCTGCGTGTTAGAAGACTAAAGACGATATGCATTTAATTATCAAAAGACTTCTTCATATTCAAGGCATTCATCTGAAAGGTTGTCAGGTTGGGGGAGAGCACTAATTAGAGGAGAGTAAAAAGTCTGAGTTAATTACTAATTAGATGTGCTCACATTGCTCTTCAGCAAGTTGATTCTCACAGGATACATTTGAGGTAATTTTGTTCTTCTCACAAGATTTCAAGTATAAGTGCGTAAAATGTGTTGCTGATTCTGAGGTATCAAAACCAGTAAGGGGGAAAGAGACATACATCGGAATGCACAATGAGTACACGCGATGAGCTTTATACTTCTTTTAAATTGAAGTTATTCGGGGAAGACAAATGTCATAACCGCAGAGAAGATCAGTGTTTAAACTCGTTCTCTTGGTGTATTATTCCAACTACGTGGGGGAAGAGATGTAAGAAACAGTTTCTGATGATAAAAGATGTACACAATTGATTGAGTGTGTGCTTCGGGTTTTTGAGCTTCATATAATGTGACTGATTGCATCACTAAAACTACTTGGGTGAAATGGTCTCTTGATACTTCTGGTACGCATTACTTCAACCATCAGCAGGAAGAAAAATGATAAGAACTACTCAAGCGTGAGATGATACGTTGCTGATCAATCAAAGCTTCATAGTGAGAAGTCTCAATTTCCAACGATTATTCAGGAGCCTCGAAAGCTTTGCTGGTGAAAGTTTAAGGGGTGTTGACAACCGACTTCTACAACATACTGAACGTATCCTCATTTCGGTATTCATGTTAACATCTTCTTAAATTTGATAATATTTTTGTACATATCTTATACCAAAATGCAAATAGAAAAATATAAAACATACAAAAACCATAAAAATTTGCAAAATATAAAAACTCCAAAAATATTCTTCTCGCCACATGTCTCTCGTATAATTAATATTATGTACGTTTCTAAAAATGTCATTCAATAATGGCACTGATTCATACATATGCTTGAGTGAGAGTTTCTCTATCTTTAAAAATAATGTTTTCTTAAACATGTCGTTTCCCAAAAAATTTCTTTCAAAATGGCTCTCAGTTACTTTAGACTGTAACCCAGACTTAAAATTATGGCTTGCTATTACTTGAGATAGCAACCCGCTTTTCATAATAGGGAAAGCATGTCTCCAAAAAGACGGTTGTTCCTCCCACTGGGTGATGTTCACCTGGGCATGAATTACTTTATAGCCATGTTTCTTCGATTTATTGTACACTTCACTGCATTATTTCTCATATAAGAAGAGAAGTCTTCTTTGTATACAAATTGTCAGGATCACGTTTCACGTAATCTCTTAAGTCTCGGTCATTTCATAATATGTAATAGGTTGCTATATTATTTAGTTTATTTATCTTAATGTATTAAGTCCACTAAACGTCCAATGGGCCATAAAGCCCACGACTTGGACAAGATAGGAAGGAAGGGATGTTGCCCTAGTCCTTGCCTATAAATAGAACTCTTATGTAAACATTTATCTTGTTGGTTTGTTGAATATCTTAGCTAAACTCTTGTCAAATTGTTTATCATATTTAGTAGATCAACCATCTCTATCTCTCATCTCATTTCTTATCAAATCTATATTTGTGTTTACAAAATGGTGACCTAACAAGTGGTATCAATCGCTATAAGGAGGTATAATTTTGGTTTTGAATTCGTACGCACCAAAAACTTGCATTTACTCTCGTTATTTTTGAAAAAAGTTCAAATCTTTTGCTTGGTTTTTGATTTCTAACACATCTTTACTTCTAAACCTGTGTTACAAATCATTACAAACAAAAAATTTCAACCTTTTCTTCAAAAATACAAGATTCGAAAATTTTGTACTATTTTTTAAAGAACATTCAAATTTTTGAAAAGTTTGTAAAGTTTGCAACTTTCTTTAAGATTTCTTCATTTTAAGGTTAGTTGTACAAGAATCTTAGATTAAAAACTCGTTTTTGGTGTGCTTTATTCAAAAACAAAAATCTGCCAAATTTTCGTACTTCTTTTCGAGAACATAAGAAGTTTTCGAGAACAAAATACCCTAAACTTTCGAGAACACACCTCGTTGCTCCATAAGTGTTACCGTTGCTTACTCAGTGCTTTTCTCTATTGTAAAAGAAAGAAACCACTTCGACTTGTTGGATATTTTCGTTATTGTATAATCTCGAAAATTTTGGTTTCATTTTTCGCAAACTTGAAAAGTTTCGAGAACTTTACATAAGTTTCGAAAACATCTCCTGTTCTCGATATATTGTGTAATTTTCGAAATCTTCTTCATATCTTTTGTGCACTTCTATACTTTCCTAGGACATTGCGTTCTCGAAACTTTGTGCACTTTTTCTCGATAATCTTCATTTTATCGAGAACACTATGAAAACTTTCGAGAACACATTGCAACTTTCGAGAACACAAGACCAGTACAGTTTTTCGAGAACACACCCACGTTTTCGAGAACACAAGGACTTTAATTGTTTTAGAGAATTTCCACAACCAAAGTTTCGAGAACACACTTGTGCAAGTTTTCGAGAATTGGCTAAATATTTGTACCTTCTACAAGATCCATTCACACACAAGTCTTCAATCATGTCTCAACCACCGCACTACAACCTTCATCAACAACAACCGTATCATCAAACACAACAGTTTCGTCAACAACAGCAGTATCATCATCAACAACATCCACAATCGTATCAACAACCATATCCATATCATCAAATGTTTTCTCAACAACATATCATGATGCATCAACATCAACAACTACCTCAACCTCAACCTTTTCCCATGCAACAAATCCCTCCACCGTCGAAACAAACTCATTGGTTTGACCAAATGTGTGAAGTCACCACTACTCAACAATCAAGGCATGAAGCAGGTTCACTTGACACACCCCCAATGCTTACACCCGGCAATTATGTATAATGGGCAAGTCGGTTCCTACAGTTTATTGAACTCAAGAAACCACATGGAAAATACATGAGGAAAGTAATCATTGAAGGTCCTTTTGAGACACCGACTAACACCGTAGCAGGTGATCCAAATGCCGATCCACCAAGACCCGATTCAAGAGTACCTCTTACTGACGCTCAACTCACTGCTGAACAACTTCTTCATAAAGAGGCAGATGAATATGCTATGATCTACATTCTTCAAGGTATACCAAATCCGATTTTTCGAAGTGTTGATGCTCAGAAAACAGCTAAAGCTATGTGGGAACACGTACATCTCTTAATGGAAGGCACTCACTTGAATCAAGAGGACATGAAATCCAAACTTTATATGGAATACACACACTTCATGATTGAGCAAATGGAATCACTTGAGTCATATAACCACCACTTCACGAACATCATTAATGACCTCGACAGACACAATATCATCTTACCGAAGATTGCTATCAACACGAAGTTTCTAGAATGTCTCGGTCCTAATTGGCAGAAGTATGTGACATTTGTTCGACAAGCAAAAAATCTTCACGATACACCATATGGTTTGTTGTATAACTGATGAGGCGAAAAGTGTTACGCTTTTAGGGGGTCATTTAAGCCCTAATCCGTAATTATTTGATCAAATATTGCCTTAAATCGTTCCTTTTATCATTTTAGGTACTTTGAAGAGGAATTCTGGAAAAGGAAGCATTTTGGACGTTTTTGGAGCATAAAAGTGAAGAAAACGACAAAGTCTCAAAATATGCTGGAAACAGTACCTGACGGCGTCACGTTCTACCATGTGACGGCGTCACGCTTTGACAACAAGAAGGATGATTTTTACACTAGACGCCCCAGAAAGGTTTTGAAGATTTAACACGTGACGGCGTCATGTGTTAGAAGTTGTAGGTCGTCACGTTATGTGCTAAAGGGAGACGGCCCATAATGATTTATAAGGGGACATCGTCAGAAGTGGATCTGGGCAATCTGAATAGTGTTTTGGCGGTGAGGTGACGGCGTCAGACCCTATAAGGTGACACCGTCAGATTGTAAATTATATATATATTCGTCTAATTTTCATTCATTAGTGTGCAACTTTTGGGAACAAACCCTAGCTCGTTTTTTCTTCTGTATTTTGAGGGTTTTCCACCCTTGAAACTTGGATGCTTAATTGAAGATAAGTCTCTTCCAAATCATTCAATATGTCTATGTATTGTGTGATTATATCTTATGCTTGTCTTTCAATTAACATGCTAGGCTAGGTCTTTATTGTGTTTGCTTAGATCTAATGAAACCTAGCTATTGATTATATGTTGTTGGTTTGCTTGTGATTATTGTGGGTGGGTGAAGTCGATGTTAGGCTTAAGAAAACTGGCTAACCTCCTATACGGTAACTTGCTTGAACGTCTTAAGAAACATGAATCGGATGTGTACTACGATTATTTGGTTGTATTTAATGCATGAGCGAATTCTAATGATCCCATGTTAGGAGCTTTTAGTCGGCTCGACATAGGAGTGAAGTAGGAGCTTATAGAGTTAGGGAAGATCGTACACGGCCCTACGAATGGTTTAAAGGAATACAACCCGTCATCCACATAATTACAACAAACCAATTAACATATAAAAGATAGCTAGGGAGTAAGGAAATCTAAGTAAACACATATTTCTCTCATATAAGTTTCACAACCATTTACTTTTTCTTGTTATTTTATTTTATTTGCAAAAGTAGTTATTTGGGTTAGTTGACTAGCAACTAATTCCGCCCACTCTTCCAAAAACCGAGATTTTTACTTGCTTTCATAAAATATAAAAATACAAAAAGAATCATCCCTCAACCCTTAGACCTAATTAGAGTAGCTTTTCAAGCCTAACGACACTATTCCCCGAGAGAACGATCAATCCCCCGGTACTTGCCACTTCACTATACTACATCGGTCAGGTACACTGCCTGGTGGGGGTTGTAAGCTTCTCAAGATCCCTTGAGAGGTAAAACCTAAGTGCAAAGGTTACAAAACCCACGAATCAAGTTTTTGGCGCCACTGCCGGGGAATAGTTATTGCTTAGGTTGAAAATTTTATTTTTACTTAGGTCTACTCATTAGAATCCTTTCTAGTGAGATTTTTATTTTTATTTTTCTAGGTTTCTTTAGTCTATCTTTTTTTTCGTGTCTTTGTTCGTAACCATTACCATCCGCCATCAAGGAAGGTGGTAATATCCTTGATCCCATAAACCCACCACAACAAAACATACCCCAACCAAACCCACCTCCTAGAGCCCGTACTTTAGGAGAATACTCCCGTCCTAGCCACCAAGGCTATCGAAACACCATTAAGCTCAACCAAGGAGCCAATGTGTCTCCCTTGCGATCCGACACCATCCGGTTGGTGCCAAGCGGATGTGCATTCCATGGACTTCGTTCCGAAGATCCAAACCAACATCTCAAGGACTTTCTTATGATTGTAAATTCCATAGACCTTGATGTTGATACTCGAGAGACTACCCGATTACGTCTCTTCCAATTCTCTCTGCGTGACCAAGCTAGTAAGTGGCTAGAACGTCAACCTGCAGGATCCATCACCTCTTGGGATGCTCTCACCACTCTCTTCCTTTCTCACTTCTTCCCACCAGAGAGAACTACCAAGTTAAGAAGTAACATCCTGATGTTCGAACAACTTCAAGGTGAAACCCTCTACGAGGCGTGGACCCGATTTAATGATATGCTTCAAAGAGTCCCTCACCACGGTATAAATCTCTGACTTCAAATCCAAATCTTCTATGATCACTTTAATTACCACACCAAGTGTCTCATCGATCGAGCCGCCGGGGGGCAGATTACGTGACAGAAATGCCGAGGAATCATGGGAAATCATCGACGAGCTTGCACTCTACAATAATGAGGTATGGGAGACCTCTCGTATTGTAAAATCGATTGATGCCGCTAAACTTTCCGAAGAAAGCCTTGACGCACTTCAAAAAAGGGTTGACGACCTATCTGAAAGGAAAAAGAGACACCTAAGTCCACAACTAGTGACAGTCATCTCCATCTCTAACACAAAGCCGACACCATTATCTGAACCGCCTTGTAGGGAGAGTGCTGAATCTTTCTATAAACATGCTCGAATGAGAGAATATATGGCAACACATTCTGAACGTCTAGCAAGATTCGAGGAGGTGGTTTACAGGCAGAGGGAGGAGATGCAAGAGAAAATGGCTGAAATGATGAATCTTTTGAAAGAATACACGAAAACAAAAGCCCCCGAGAAGGTGTTGATGCGAGGAGACATCAATAACCCCAACACCAAATTTGTTAATACTGTTTCCATCGTCCGCAAGGGCAACAATGAAGGAAGAGGGGAAATGATAACCAAGGAATGTAACAAAATTGACCTCATTCCACACGGTGGTGGCACTGAAACTGTCAAGAGCAGTTTTGACGGGAGAGAGGAGACATCGCCTAATGAACGCCCAATAGAAGAGCCACCAAAATCACAACAAGTAAAGCACTACTTGAAGCATGAGATAAACAAGGAAACGATAAATGATTGGATAAGAAATTATCGACGTATTCATCTTCCGGAAAAGAAGCCTAAGAAGACGACACCGGATGATGAAGCAGACATGACACCCGGGGGACAATTGTACGGAAGCCTCATAAAACAAAAGATAGTCGCTAAGCAAGAGTTTCATGGAGTCTTCGAGGTACCATGCGGCATAGGTAAGCTCAAGTACTTGGATGCAGTGGCTGACCAAGGCTCCGACGTGAGTTTAATGCCTTTATTTNCTTCCGGAAAAGAAGCCTAAGAAGACGACACCGGATGATGAAGCAGACATGACACCCGGGGGACAATTGTACGGAAGCCTCATAAAACAAAAGATAGTCGCTAAGCAAGAGTTTCATGGAGTCTTCGAGGTACCATGCGGCATAGGTAAGCTCAAGTACTTGGATGCAGTGGCTGACCAAGGCTCCGACGTGAGTTTAATGCCTTTATTTATCTATGTTCAATTAACTGACAAACCACCTTCCATCACCCACACCAAGCTCTCATTCGCAAAACATTCGTATGAATACCCACCAGGAGTAGCAGAAGATGTGTTAGTCAACGTCGCCGGATTTATGTACCCAGTCGATTTCATGATCGTTGATAGAGATGAAGTGAGTATGCCAATCATTCTTGGGGCGCCCTTCCTCGCTACGGCTAAGGCACAAATCGATTACGAAAGTAGCACTATCCGGATTAAAAGGAGGAAGAAAGCGATTAGTTTCCCAATAATCCCTCGCTATTTAAAGGAAACGATGCTACAAAAGAAAATTAAGGCAGACTTCAGCACGCCTCATGGTCATGTGCGAGAGGAAATCCTTGCATGGGAGACAAGGATTAAGAATTACAAAGAAACCGAGGCCAGAGAGGGCAAGGATAGAGATAACGACTCTATGGGGAATGATAAGCAGGACGGGAACCCTGTGAAGTTTACAAAAGGGGACTTAGTGCTCCTACAACATTCAGAAATGAAAGTACCTCCCGAAAAACCAAGTTGTTGACATAAATAATGCATAAAAACGTTATTTATATTTTTCGATATCTCTACGTTTTGACGATCAAAAAATGTAAAATCATTAAACGTAAGATTACTACGTAAACAAGTATTAAGTTAGTTTATATCATTTTATCCAACTTAAACACTTAAGGTATGAATAAACAAGTGCTTAATACACCTCATGATCAAAGGGGTATTTAATTAATTATTACAAAGTTTATTTAATAATATAAACTTATTATATATTTTTGAAAAACACTTTTGGTAATAAAGGAAAATGTTTAAATCATACTAAATATATGAATTCAAATTTTTAACCAAAATCAGTTAGTTTTTCACCAAATAAACTTTCCCCACTAAAAGACAGAAAATCTGGCCGTTACAGCTGGGCGGCCCCCTTAATTTTAAGGGGGCCGGCCATGAATTAAGGGGGCCGGCCACGCTCCCCTGTCAGATTCTGTCAGAAATTTTCTCCTATAAATACCACCTCAAACCTGGTATTTTCCTCACCTTTTGCACGAAAATTTTCAGATCTAAATCTCTCTAAACATCTTCTAAAACCCTTTGATCATTAGATTATTAATCCTTGTTTCAAGTGATTCAAATCCCTCTTCATCCATCCTCATCCAAAGTGCAAAAGAAGAATACTCCTTCAACAACAAGTTTAAGAAGTATTGTAGATTGGTAGTGTATATTGTGTAGTTGTGTTGTGATTGTAATAAGTAGTTTTAGGTGAAGTAGAAGTTGTGTAGAGAAGAAGAAGTAGTGTAGTAGTGAAGTGGTGTGAAGTAGTGAAGAAGGTGTGGTGTGTACAAGTAGTGTAGAAGTTGTGGAGAGTTGTGAGATTGGTTCTAGCTAGGATTAGAACCCGACATCTAGCTTTGTGTCGTTAAGCCGGTGTAAGTGAAAGTTGTGTAAGGTTTCTCCGCCACAAGGGAGTTTGTTGACATAGTGAAGAAAACTCTCGAGTAGGTGACTCGGGGAGTGGAGTAGGAACAAGGAAGGTGACCTTGTAGCCGAACCACTATAAATCCTTGTGTTGTGGTTTGATCTTTCTAACTCTTTTCATTCATTACTTATTTACTTATACTATATTTGCTTAGTTAGTTAGTAACTATATAATTGTTCAAATAGTGCATGTATTGAATTCACATAAACTAGAATCGAACTTTTAAAACAAACTTGTTTTTATAAATTTTAAAACAGACGTAAAACTATTCAACCCTCCCTTCTAGTTTTCCACAATTGGTATCAAGAGCCACGTCAAACAAGATTTTTAAAATATATTGTATTTTAAAACTTGAATCGATCTATGGAATCGGAAAAATATTTAGAAGGGCAATCTATGCAAAGACCACCACTATTTGAAAGTGATGTATTTTATATTGGAAAAATCGATTCGAAACTTATGTGAAATCAAAGGATCTAGATCTTCGGCATGTTATTACTAATGGTGATTTTCTTCCTTTACAATATAATCCCGAAACTAAAAAGGATGAACTTTTTTCTTATGAGAAACAAAGCGATGATTTGAAAAATAAACTTTCTAAAAATAATGAGGCTAAAATGGTGATTTATAATGCGTTACCACGCAAAGAATATGAAAGAATTTTTATGTGTAATACCGCAAAAGAAATTTGGAATTCTTTACTAATCACTCACCAAGGTAATAGTCAAGTCAAAGAAAATAAAATAGATCTTCTTGAACAACAATATGAACAATTCACGATTCCGGAAGAGGAATCGATAGATAATGCTTTTGCTAGATTTAACACAATCATCACAAGTTTAAAAGCACTTGATGAGAATTTTTCTAGCAAGAATTTTGTAAGGAAATTTCTTAGGGCTCTCCATCCGAAATGGCGTGCTAAGGTGACGGCTATTGAAGAATCAAAGAATCTATCAACTCTACAACTTGATGAACTAATCGGAAACTTGAAAGTACATGAAGTGATAATAAAGAAAGATTCTGAAATGGTCAAAGGAAAAAGGGAGCAAAGTAAATCAATTGCATTAAAAGCAAAGAAGGACTCTAGTGATGAAGAATACTCAACATACGAAAGTGATGACGAAGAATACGCTATGGCCGTGAGAGATTTCAAGAAATTCTTTAAAAGACGAGGAAGATACGTTAGACAACCATTTGATGAAATAAAGACATCACATAGAAACAAGGACGACAAGAATGTTAAAAGTGAAAGGAAATTCTTCAAGTGTGGAGATCCAAACCATCTCATTGGTGAGTGTCTGAAATTGTCAAGAAGTCAAAATCATAAGGCCTTCGTAGGAGGAGCATGGAGCGATAGTGACAACGATGAAAAAGAGACAACAAGAGTAGAGAAGTGTCTCATGGCTAAGGCATCCGATGAGGTAAGTTCCGAAACCAAATACTATAGTGATGATAATTTATCCTTAGATGAAAAAGACTTAGATAGCGAATATAGGATACTATGCAAAGTAGGACAAAAAGTAATGGCTAAAAATAAACTACTAAAACAAACTAACAATCAACTAAAAGATGAGTTACTTGAGTTAAAAACTAAACTAAATAATCTAGAAAAGGATAAAGAAAGTTTAAGTGAATGTAAAAAGTGTCTAGTTGTTGAAAAAGAAAACAAACAACTTAAGGAAGAAATTAATAAACTAGAGAAATTCGAAAATAGTAGTAAATCACTTAGAAAACTAATTAGCGCTCAAAGATCATCCGGAGATAAAACCGGCTTAGGATATAATACAAACGAAGCATCAACTAGTAAAACAAAAAGTGTAAAATTCGAAAGTGAAACTAGTGAATCAAAACCATTAGAATCAAAACCGAAGTACATACTTTTAAAAGATAGATTAGTACCCATTGCTAGTGATGAAGAAGTTAAAAGCTTTCGTAAATCATCTTTAAAACCCGAGGCCGAACCTTTTAAACCAAAAATAAGGTCCAAAACTCCACCACCTAGAAAATAAATAAGTTCTCATCCTAGGTCTAAAACTCCTCAAACTAGAGTAAACCAAAATAGACGAAACTTTAACAATAATCATCAAATGTGGAACTTCAATCCTTGGGGGATGTTTCCACCATATATACACCCAAGTCAAATACAAAACATGTTCGGATCAAACAACTTTGGTCAAATGAAAAAATGAGGACCAACGTAATAGATTCGCCATACAAGCTTGGAAATTTGAGTTGCCTCCACAAGTTCGTACAATTCCTTGAAGACTTTGAAAAAATACGCATTGAAGATGAAAGGTACACATTTCCTTTTATTTCCTTGTCAAGAATTGCATGCTTAGTTTAGTTACTAGTAATTATGTGTTTATGCTTGGCTTGTAGTCTCCGCTAGCTTTTATACTTATAC
>LBNU01013853.1:129198-158071 GCA_014162995.1 Artemisia annua | reverse complement strand
AAAAAAAAAAAAAAAAAAAAAAAAAAAAAAAAAAAAAAAAAAAAAAAAAAAAGTTGTTTGACACACATATATGGCGCAAATGAGACAATGACATATCATGTATATGTACGTTATGTTTACCACATCATTTTTTCAAGCATGTACAAATCGTGCATCTCCCTTTCTGACCTACGGAGTATTACACTTTCTACAGCAGATTGACGACAAGAAAAAGCTAACTATTTAGATAAAAAAGAAAAAAGGAATATTACACAACTGTTCAATGTATAGAATGTGTTCAGAAGTTATAACGTTTAAGAGTAACATTATTTATTTATTTTTATTTATTATTATTATTTTTTTGTCTAATCCATTCTCACAAATTCATAGGATTTGTGCAAAGCTGGCTCTTTGTATGATAGTTTTCTATCACTTAACTAAACCATTTGGTGGATTAAAAAAGTGCAACTATCAAGAAACAACAGCAAATGATTATCTCCGTGCAATTTATTATTCACTCTCTTAGATGTCAAAACACATTATGGGAATAATGTGTCTAAAAACTCGATGGCCCTTTTAATGACTATGGAGAAGAAATAAAGGATCCAACACTGAAGTGAACTTTTAAAGGGATACATTGTCTGATCCAAAACGTTGGGCTTAAAGCTATTAAGGCCGGACCATGTTATATACTTTTATTATTGTTATTGATGGTCATAATTCTCCAATTCTGATAAAATACATCGAGTATGAATTATTTTGGCCCAGATATTTGTAGCATGTCAATAGACTATAGGAATAATTGTGTATAATGTTAATGCTTATACACCGATGTAATTGATGCATTAAGTAGGTCGGCCAACTTTTTTCTATGGTGCAGCAGAGTGGAAGGCCCCAAAAACTATTTTATGGTTCAGCAGAGTGGGAGTCCCCAAAAACTAACAACTATTGTTTACATAACGTGACGTCGACCATGCAACACTTTTAACATCGTTAAGGAGGATCGGCCCAAAGTTGGGAGGGGGAGAGTCAAACATACACACTCGTTTTTGTTGCTCGCATCCATGATTTGCCAATCAATATGCTGCCTTATTAGCTTTCCCATAACAATGTTCATGTTTCACTTCTGAGTCTGAGTGTCTCAATAAATCACAACATTTCTACACAATAACGAATGCAGGGTTGTAGAGAATAGTCTCACCCTCCATAAATCGAACTACCACCTCAGAGTCCTTTTAATTATTAACTTGTTGATGCCCGCGTCTTTAGCCATAAGCACAACAACATTTCAACGCTACAAAGACAAGATATGAACCACATGAACCTCATGACCTACTTAAAACAACCGCTAGACAAAGCATCCAGAGTGACAATATCTCTACCTGTACTTGAGCATAACAAACAATCATCGCCTCAACACTACGATACTACTAATCTAAACAATTAACACTTATGAATTTAACATTTTTTGAACAGATGACCAACGCCTCAACACCACCAAACCACTTGACACTACCACTCTGTAAACCATGACCTTCCCAGTACTTGAACATTATAACCACGTTTTTCATCAGTGGTATAAGAGCCACTTTTACATTTTATGACTACCATGTGATTTGTTTAAATATAAGTTTAATGGTTATTGGCGATCAGATCAAATTCCAATAGAATTTCATGTTATTTGCTTATGCAAATAAATATTTGATTTGATGACGCATAAATAAGTATTGTAAAACTTAAAACATTTTCTGTTTATTATAACATGTATTTGGTTTGATAGAACTGTTACGTTGGTGTATATATGCTTATAATAATAGATGGAAACTAAATATTGTTTTTAATTTTAATATTAGCTTGTTTAAATTACTTGTTTTAATTTTTGTGTATAGATCATAATCAATCTCATGCAAAGTTGAATGAGCAAGCCATTAGAAATGTATAATTGTTATTGTTATTATTGTCATGTATAGCTCGTTATGCTCTTGGCTGCTTGTCATGTTTATTGTTGTGATTTTTTATTATGGTGATTTATTTAGCCATGGTTTATGACGATTTTGGGATAAGACCTAGATGCCGAGTTGTAACTTTATTCAGTTTTGTACTTGTATTTATTTTCAATTGTAAGTATTAGAATAGATAGTACTTTTCAATTTTAATAAAGGTAACATGACGAAGATCAAGACTGGATGCATGGAGACAAGTGTTGATGTTCCAAGATAGCGGAGGCGCAGGCTTATACTTCACTTGATGAGATATGGGATCTTGATCAAGTGGGAGCATTGGATTGTCCCTAGATAACCATTGTATCCATGTTGGCTCATGGATTCAATTATAGGATTTTGGGCTAGGATATACATGTTATTATGTTTGCATGGTTGTGTTTATTTATTATTTTAATTTGATTGCATGCCATGTATGTTGTGCATTGATTGGGTCTGAAACGGTCAACAAAAGTTAACCAAGGAATTGGTCAACTAAAGTCAACTATCTAAGAGCTCAATGCAAGTGTCCAAGGAGTATAGAATATTCCCGGGTCGTTTATTCCCCAGTGAGGTGTGAATTGTATTAAAACGGATTCGTGATCGAGTGATTTTGGACAAGAATATTGTAAATATACAATGAGGTGAATATCCAAAGATCACTAATCTTCAAATACGCTTGAATACGCACACAACCTCCCCGGCAGCGGCGCCAAAATTTGATTGGGTCTGAAACGGTCAACAAAAGTTAACCAAGGAATTGGTCAACTAAAGTCAACTATCTAAGAGCTCAATGCAAGTGTCCAAGGAGTATAGAATATTCCCGGGTCGTTTATTCCCCAGTGAGGTGTGAATTGTATTAAAACGGATTCGTGATCGAGTGATTTTGGACAAGAAAGGGTTTTGAGCTGATTACACTAAGGAAATGAAAATGAAATAGCTTAAACAAGCTATAAGAACTTAGAACAAGAAAGGAAAATAGCTAGAAACGTTTAAAATCTAAAAACGCGAAAGTTAATTTAAAATTACGTTAATGTACAAAATAAAACGCGAGTTTAAAGAAATAAAAAGCCTACGGATATGAAAATTACATTTTTACAAACCTAATGATAAAAGAAAATTATTGGAAAAAGAAAAATATTTTTTACACTATTATATTAATTATTATTAATTAAAAACTATTTAAATATTAATTAAACTAATTTAAATTATAATAAATAGTAAATGAAAAGTAAAAATTCTAAAACTTTTTCTAAAAATACTTAATACTATAAACAAGCTAGGAAAATTATAAAAAGGTATAAAAGCTTAAAAGTAAGCAGAAAAATAAGCTGATTAAGCTTATTAAGCTAAAAAGGGACTAGATTAGTATAAAAATAAAAAGTGAAAATAATAACACTAATAACACACTAGGGCAGATGGTGCACCCCTTGGGTTTGAGTTCTGAACCAAATGGCCAGGGGTCGAATCCCACTTCACACCCTTTTTACAAACATTTTTATTTTTGATTTTATCTTTACAAAAACAATAACCAACTAAAATGAGACAACTTTTAAAAACACCACTTTTTTAGAAATCCAAAATAAGCACTGTGGGAGCTATCTAGCACCACAGTAAGCTCATTTAGGCTAAAAAGAATTTTTGAAACTAAAAAAAAACTTCTAACAAGCTACCTACTGTAGACCAAAGGCAAAATAAGCTACAACTAAGCTACTTATACCTGAATCAAGCTGGAACAATGAGAAAAGCTCAATGAATAAGCTGGGAAGTCCAAGTAAGCAAAAACCAAAAGCTATAAAACAAGCAGACTTGGGATAAAATTAGGAGCTAAAAATAAGCTAGGGCAAAGGAGCATAAGCTCAAAACAAGCTTGTATTCCACTAGACAGCTGGGAGAGCTATCCAGAAAACCAAAAATGAGCTTGTGGTTCCCACTATAGAGTTTGTAAGGAACTTGTGAAAAAGCATGCATACACTGATGACTCAGTGTATGCAGCTGGGTGAGGGTGAGTTGGAAACAAAAATAAGCTAAGAGCAAAAGGGGTAGGATCCAAAACAAACACTGAAGTGACAAGATGGGCTGGTGAGCTATCTGAAAAGCCAAAGGTCAAGAGCTATGGTTCACAATTAAGCTCTAGGTGAGCTTATGGAATAAGGCACAAAGGCCTGGAGCAGGGCATGTATATGGAAATCAGGCTAATGAAAGCCACAAATTAAGCACTTCAAACAACTTAATAAAAAATTATGAAAAATGTCATAGCAGAGACAAGCAACAAAAGATATTAATCCTAAAAACACAAATCATGAAACCTAATATTGAATCCTACATAAAATTCCTAAGTTTATTCAAAAATCACATCCTTGAAATTTGACTTTTTATGTAAAACTCTAATATTGACTAAGATGAACTTTGATTAGATCCTAGTGACTCAATAAGCTATATTAAACTGTTATAAGACTAAAATAAGCTACCTTAACAAGATTCAAATCTAAAATGATGAAATGGAAATCAAAAATCCCAACAGATGAGAATTTATGAAGAATTAAAGCCAAAGTTGACTTTCTATGTTATAACTACTGATTTTAGACTTTAACTAATTCAAACTAACCTATTGAAGTCTAGATATGCAGATGAAACAACTAAATAACAACAATAACACAAGAATGAGAGCAGATCCAAACACCCCTTTATATACTCACTTACACTCACTTTTGGAGTTTTAAGCTTCAATTAACCAAGAAAATGGCCAAACTAACTAACTTAACTATTTTTAAGACTAATTGATCAAGAAAAATCAGCAACTAACAACAAGAACACAATTTTGCAGTTTTGGCTAATTTAGGCAGTGGAATTGTAAATATGAGCTACTGGACATAAGGGCTAGGCAAAATCACTAGGGCAACTTAAATAAGCAATATTAGACACAAATAATCTAAAAGCTATGGCAGATAAGTTATACTAAGGTAATATGCAGTAGTAAACTAAAAGAAAGAACTTACTTGGAATAAGAGGCAAATGAAAAGGACTTATGGAATTATGAGACAAACTCAGACAAGCTATGAGAAAGCTTCGTGAGCTTATCCAGAGGATGTTGAGCTTATTCAAGCTTATTTTTCCTCTCTCTCTCTCTCTCTCTTATTTATTTATTTTTTTTATTTTTATTTTTTTTTTTACTTAACAAAACTTAGCAGCCTAAAAGTTTATAAAATGATTGTATTAGCTTGTCTATACCTAAAACAACTTGAAATTAAGAGCTTTAAGGATGTTCAGAGCTTATGATTAAAATTGCATAAAACGGATTGCACAAAATTTAAAGGAAACAATGACTTTTATTAAACTTTAAGAACTGATTACACTAAGAAAACAGTGATACATTACATTGGACATAAATTTAAACAATCTACTACACTACACTACTACTAATTTATCTCAAACTACTAACTAGCTAACCACCGGACTTCTCTCTTTTTTTTTCATTTATAGGCTTCAAAAAGGTCTCTTGGACATTTCCCACTTTGTTTCTGGATCGTTGGATGAGTAATATTGATCCTAGCCATTGCTTCAATTTTGGCGGGAAAAAGGTGAATAAGCAATTGGGCAGTTATAGGTAACTTGGAGGAGTTTATGGAACAATTAATGCACTTTGTTTGGTTGTGGTGAGCTGGGGAGACATAGTATGGCTTGGCTGAGGTGGAGGTGAGGTGAAGGGTGAGTTGCAGATTTATCACGTGGGAGGGAAGAAAGAAGATGGGAGAGTTTGACCTGTTCGTTTGACTGGGGTTTATAACTCAGGGGGGTGTGTTGGGTTTGTTTAAGCTTTGGGCTTGGGGAGTGATTGGGCCAGGGGAAGGGATAAAAGGGTAATGGGGGTGTGATTGGGCCAGGGGTTGATAAGGGCTTGGGGTTATAAGGTTATTTTGGGTTTATAAATAACACAAGGGTCCATTTGGTGTATTAACTAAGCTTAGGGATCAATTATGTAATTTCTGAAAATCCAGGGGCTGAAATGTAACTTTCCCAAAGCTGCCATAAGGGTTGTTCCTGCCAAATATTAATAAGAAAAGGACCAAAATTAATTTTCCAAAAGTCTTTTATACCCCAGGGACCATTTCTGCCAAAATTGAAAGTTGAGGGGCTAAACTTGTAATTTTCTGAAAAATTCACCCAAGTATTATTTTTGCTAAATTATTATTTTAAAAAGACTTGGGTTGACTTTTCTTGCAAAATAAATGCTCAGGGACTATTTTTGTAAAATTTAGATAGTTGGGGGACTGAAACTGCCAAAATTGCAAACTTCTTTGTACGTTTTTCACCACGATTTTTCATAACGTTTTGCATCTAAAACCCATAAAACACGATCTGGAATATCTTTCAACTTATTTATGATGATATTTGAGTGTATTTTGTAATGTTTTGCGTTTATATTAGAACCAAAAATGATCTGAGTGTTTGAGCACTCGATCATTCCCCCACACTAAACTATTGCTAGTCCCATAGCAATATTTTATGAAAAACTTGATGGAATATTAAACTCTTTACAAAAGCCATCACTTCTGGAGTAGCGAGTGTTTATAGTTCAAGTAAGAAACAAATGGAATTTAACAATAAATCGATTACACCGATTTATACCAGTTATTATTGCAACCACAAGCTGTAAACGGATATTATATGCGTAGATACTGTACTAATTGCTTGTAAGTCTCTCTNTATCCAAAGATCACTAATCTTCAAATACGTTTAGATACGCACACAACCTCCCCGGCAACGGCGCCAAAATTTTGATTGGCTCTGAAACAGTCAACAAAAATCAACCAAGGATTTGGTCAACAAAAGTCAACTATCTAAGGGCTCAATGCAATGATCCACGGAGTATAGAATATTCCCGGGTCGTTATGTCCCGACGAGGTGTGAATGGTATTAAAACAGATTCGTGATCGAGTGATTTTGAATGAAAAAGGATTTTGAATGAGTAAAACTAATGAAATATAAAATAAAATAGCTTAAACAAGCTATTATAACAAGAACGTAAAAGGAAATGACTTAAAAACGTTTAAAAACCTAAAAACGCGAAATTTAAATTAAAATTACGTTAATGTACAAAATAAAACGCGAGTTTAAAGAAATAAAAAGCCTACGAATATGAAAATTACTTTTTTACAAACCTAATGATAAAAGAAAATTATTGGAAAAAGAAAAATATTTATTAGACTATTTAAATAATTATTATTAATTAAAAACTATTTAAATACTAATTATACTAATTTAAATTATAATAAATAGTAAATGAAAAGTAATAATTCTAAAACTTTTTATAAAAATACTTATTAGTATACTAAAGCTGAGAAAAATATAAAAGTTATGAAAAGCTTATTTATAAGCTTGAAAATAAGCAGATAAGCTTAATAAGCTTAAATAGACTAGCACTACTATATAAATAAATAAGGAAAAGAAAGACTCTAAGATAAGTATAGGGGAGATGGTGCACGGGGTGTTTTTGATTGTCTGGGCAATCAAGAGGTCAGGGGTTCGATTCCCACAACCAACTTTTTTGCACAAACATTTTTATTTTTATTTTACTTTTACAAAACTATTAAACAACGACAATAACAAACTTTTTGTAAAACCAAAACTTTGGAAAAGCTGAAATGAGCTCTGTGGAAGTTAAATCTCACCACAGTTAATGAAATTAAGCTAAAAAGAAATTTTAAAACTGAATGAGCTGCAAATAAACTACACAGTGAATTCTAATGAAGGAATAACTAAGAACAAGTTTAATGAATGTAAAATAAGCCAAAGAAAAGAGAAAAGCAAAGAAAATAAGCTGAAAGGTTGAGTTAAGCAGTCCCAAACCACTGTGAGCAAAGCAGGCCAAATAGGCTAATTGCAGGCTCAAATAAGCTTACCCAATAAGCTCTTAAGCCTAAAATAAGCCTAGAACTAGCAAGATGGGATGCTGAGATTTCTAAAAAAAACAAGATCTCAAATTAAGCTTCACTAATGAACTCAAAAAGAGCTTATGAAAAAGGCTCAAACAGATGTGTGCCCTGGTGCAGGGCAATTTCACACCCAACAGGCCACTTTAAGCAGTGAAATGAGCATTAAGAAAAAATCTAAGAATTTAAAGAAAATTATGTCTACAAGCACAAGCTGGCAAAGGATCAAACCCCAAAGTCCCAGAAGCTAAATCTTAAAATTGAAGGTATGAAAAATCCTCCCATTTTTGAGAAAACTGACAATCATATGCATTTTGACTTTTTGAAACTTTGAGATATTTGACTTTCATGAACTTTGATTAGATCCTAGTGACTCAATAAGCTATATTAAACTGTTATAAGACTAAAATAAGCTACCTTAACAAGATTCAAATCTAAAATGATGAAATGGAAATCAAAAATCCCAACAGATGAGAATTTATGAAGAATTAAAGCCAAAGTTGACTTTCTATGTTATAACTACTGATTTTAGACTTTAACTAATTCAAACTAACCTATTGAAGTCTAGATATGCAGATGAAACAACTAAGTAACAACAATAACACAAGAATGAGAGCAGATCCAAACACCCCTTTATATACTCACTTACACTAACTTTTGCAGTTTTAAGCTTCAATTAACCAAGAAAATGGCCAAACTAACTAACTTAACTATTTTTAAGACTAATTGAACAAGAAAAATCAGCAACTAACAACAAGAACACAATTTTGCAGTTTTGGCTAATTTAGGCAGTGGAATTGTAAATATGAGCTACTGGACATAAGGGCTAGGCAAAATCACTAAGGCAACTTAAATAAGCAATATTAGACACAAATAATCTAAAAGCTATAGCAGATAAGCTATACTAAGGTAATATGCAGTAGTAAACTAAAAGAAAGAACTTACTTGGAATAAGAGGCAAATGAAAAGGACTTATGGAATTATGAGACAAACTCAGACAAGCTATGAGAAAGCTTCGTGAGCTTATCCAGAGGATGTTGAGCTTATTCAAGCTTATTTTTCCTCTCTCTCTCTCTCTTATATTTATTTATTTTTTTTATATTTTTTTTTTTTATTTTTTTTTACTTAACAAAACTTAGCAGCCTAAAAGTTTATAAAATGATTGTATTAGCTTGTCTATGCCTAAAACAACTTGAAATTAAGAGCTTTAAGGATGTTCAGAGCTTATGATTAGAATTGCATAAAACGGATTGCACAAAATTTAAAGGAAACAATGACTTTTATTAAACTTTAAGAACTGATTACACTAAGAAAACAGTGATACATTACATTGGACATAAATTTAAACAATCTACTACACTACACTACTACTAATTTATCTCAAACTACTAACTAGCTAACAACTGGACTTCTCTCCTCTTTCTTTTCATTTATAGGCTTCAAAAAGGTCTCTTGGACATTTCCCACTTTGTTTCTGGATCGTTGGATGAGTAATATTGATCCTAGCCATTGCTTCAATTTTGGCGGGAAAAAGGTGAATAAGCAATTGGGCAGTTATAGGTAACTTGGAGGAGTTTATGGAACAATTAATGCACTTTGTTTGGTTGTGGTGAGCTGGGGAGACATAGTATGGCTTGGCTGAGGTGGAGGTGAGGTGAAGGGTGAGTTGCAGATTTATCACGTGGGAGGGAAGAAAGAAGATGGGGGAGTTTGACCCGTTCGTTTGACTGGGGTTTATAACTCAGGGGGTGTGTTGGGTTTGTTTAAGCTTTGGGCTTGGGGAGTGATTGGGCCAGGGGAAGGGATAAAAGGGTAATGGGTTGTGTAAATGGGATTGGGTTAGGTTGATATAACATAAAGGGCTAGTTTGGTTTGTAGAATTATTTAGCCCAAGGACCAAGAGTGTACATGCTGATTTTCCAGGGACTGAAATTGAAAACTTTCCAAACTCATCAAAAGGACTATTTTTGCTAAACCTCATTTATCCAAGAACCATAAATGTAAATTTCCCATTTTTAAAACACCGGGGACCAAATATGTCAATTTTCAAAGTTGAGGGGTTAAAAGTGAAATTTTACCAAAGAATCATTCAAGGACCAAAATTGACAACTTAAATTATTTTAGGGACCTTGAATGATAAAACTCCACAATTTTGGATTATAGGGACTAGTTTTGCCAATTTTTGAAAGTTGGGGGACTGAAACTGCCAAATCTGTAAACTTTGTACGTTTTTCATCTGTTTTTAAACATTTTGCATTTGAGACACATAAAACACGATCCTTGGATATTTTCATCATTTTGATGCATTTTTGCGTGTTTTCAGATGTTTTGCGTTTCAGATTTGACCAAAAATGATGAGTGTTTACGTACTCATCAAGATCCCATGATTGTTCCGCACTTAGATCACGTAGCTTACCACCGGTCGCTTGGTCAATGGTTTGCCTTGTGTGGAGATTGATGTGGTCATAGAAGATTTGGACTTGGAGCCAAAGGTCTATGCCATGATGAGGGACTTTTTGGAGTAAGTCCTTGAATCGAGTCCATGACTCATAGAGGGTTTCGCCTTGGCGTTGTTGGAACGCCAAGATATCATTCCTTAGCTAGGTAGTTCTCCCCGGTGGGAAAAATTGAGTAAGGAAACGATTTGTGAGATCGTCCCAAGAGGTGATGGATCCTGCGGGAAGTCGCTCAAGCCATTGACTAGCTTGGTCCCGTAGAGAGAATTGGAAGAGACGCAATCGGGTCGTCTCTCGAGTTGCAACATCAAGGTCTATGGAATCTACGATTTTGAGGAAATCCTTGAGATGTTGGTTTGGATCTTCGGAACGAAGTCCATGGAATGCGCATCCGCTTTGCACCAACCGGATGGTGTCGGATCGCAAGGGAGTGACATTGGCTCCTTGAGTGAGCTCAATGGTGTTTCGATAGCCAAGGTGGCTAGGTCGGGAATACTCTCCTAAGGTGCGGGGTCTAGGAGGTTGGTTTGGTTGTGGTGGGTGGTTTGGTTGAATTGGGTTATTGGGATCAAGGATGTTACCACCTTTCATGATGGCGGATGGTAAAGATTACGACCAAAACACGAAGAAAAAGATAGACTAAAGAAATCCTAGAAAAAGAAAATAAAAATCTCACTAGAAAGGATTCTAGCAAGTAGACCTAAAGAAATAAAAATTCTACCTAAACAATAACTATTCCCCGGCAGCGGCGCCAAAAACTTGATGCGTGGATTTGTGACCTTACAACAGGTTTTACCTCTCGAGGGATCTCAAGAGGCTTACAACCCCACCAGGCAGTGTACCTGACCGATGTAGTATAGGATAGTGGTAAGTACGGGGGATTGATCGTTCTCTCACAGGGAATAGTGTTCGTTAGGATTGAATAGCTAATCTAATAGGTCTAAGGGTGGAAGGAAGATTCTTTTTGTATTTTTATATTTTTATAAAAGCAATTAAAATCTCGGTTTTGGAAGAAGGGCGGAATTAGTTGTTAATCAACTAACCCAAGTTTACTACTTATGCAAATTAAAATAAATAAATATCTAAACTATTGTGGTTGTGAAAACAATATGGAGAAAATTGTGTTTACTTAGATTTCATTACTCCCTAACTATCTTTTACCGGTTAATTGAAATGTATGTTACTTGTCTGAATGAAGGGTGTATTCCTAATAACTCAAGGAGTGGCATACATATCTCTCCAATTCTATGAGCTCTTATCTCCTCCTATGCCATGCACGGCACAACCATAGGGATTGTAAACATTGGCTCATGCGTTAAATACTACCTTAATAGCCTAGTATGCCTCGACTACATATTTCCCAAGACGTTCAAGCACGTTACCATAAAGGAGGTTGGCCAGTTTTCTTGAGCCTAACATCGATGAAACAATCATCCCAACAAACAACAACACACACCAATTAACCAATAACCAATAGTTAGGTTTCATTAGATCTAAGCAAACACTAGAGAATTTAGCTACTCATGTTAATTGAAAGACAAGCAAGATAGATAGACAACCAACACATAGACATATTGATTGAATTAAAGTGAAGACTTATCTTTAATTAAGCACTAGGGTTCCAAGGGTTGGAGACCCTAAAAGTCACAGAAAATTCGTCTTTAGGGTTTGCCCTAAAAGTTCTCCACAAAGTTCCACACATAATGAATGAAAATTAGAAAACTATATATAGATTTTACACTCTGACGGCGTCAGGTTATAAGGGCTGACGCCGTCAGCTCGCCGCCATTAGGTTTCTCGGATGGCCTAGATCCACTTCTGACGCCGTCACCTTATAAAACCTTCTGGGCCGTCACTCTTTAACTTTACTCCTGACGGCCTACTTTTCCTAACACCTGACGGCGTCAGGTGTTAAATCCAAAATTTCCTCTGGCCCGTCATTTGATAATTGGTTTCCACTCTTTTGTCAAGGCTTTCTGACGGCGTCACCTTGTGACTTCTGACGCCGTCAGGTTGTAAATCTTCATCTTTTGAGACTTTGTCGTTTTCTTCACTTTTATGCTCCAAAAACGTCCGAATATGCATGTTTTCCAGAATTCCTCTCAAAAGTACCTAAAATGACAAAAGGAACGATTTAGGGCAATATTTGATCACATTTATACGAATTAGGGCTTAAATGACCCCCTAAAAGCGTAACACTTTTCGTCTCATCAAAGTTATTTGAGAAAATTAAGTCCGATAGCCACCTTGTAAACCACAAAATCTCTCCTGAAGAATTTTAGAAGAAAGAGATTTTGGGATGAAAGAAGACTTCTCTTCTTTTTCTAGAAAGGTTGCACTGAAGCGTACAACTTTTCGGATGTGCATGGATGTAAAGTAATCCACGCCCGGATGGAATACATCCGTTGTTAGGAACAATCGTCTTAATGATGTCAAAATGGTGACGCGTTTTCCTCATTTTTGGAAAACCGGGTTGCTATGTGAAGTAATAGCAAACCATCATATAAGCAAACAATTTTTGGTATTTTCTACTTTTCAGATGTTTATGGTTTTTCTTGGTTTTATATTTTTGTATTTTTCTTTTTGATTTACTTAGAATATGTACAAGGATATGTGAAGTGAATCCATTACTCTTCATTGTCCTCCTGAATTCTTTTGAGTAACTTAGGAGTGATACTCTTCATTCCAAGACGTGGGAGAATGAAATGTAATCGTTCTCTTGGAAGTGCCTTAGTGAAGATGTCAACCAGCTGGAATTCCGTCCTCACAAAGTAAAGTTCCACGATTCCCTTTTCCACTTGTTCTCTTATGAAATGATGTCGAATATAAATGTGCTTTGATCTTGAGTGCTGGATTTTGTTGCAGCAAAGAGAAATGTCGCTTTTGTTATCACAGTACATCGGAACTTTATTGTATACGAACCCATAGTCTGATAGTTGAGACCTCATCCAAAGGATTTGAGCACAACAAGATGACATGGCAATGTATTCAGCTTCTGTAGAGGAGATCGATGTACTCATTTGCTTCTTTGATGACCAGCTAACAAGCTTATCTCCTAGAAATTGAGCACCGCCCGAAGTACTTCGACGAGTATCTTGACATCCCGCATGATCAGCATCAGAGTAAGCAGTGAGAGCCATTGCANATTTTTCTTTTTGATTTACTTAGAATATGTACAAGGATATGTGAAGTGAATCCATTACTCTTCATTGTCCTCCTGAAGACTTTTGAGTGACTCAGGAGTGATACTCTTCATTCCAAGACGTGGGAGAATGAAATGTAATCGTTCTCTTGGAAGTGCCTTAGTGAAGATGTCAACCAGCTGGAATTCCGTCCTCACAAAGTAAAGTTCCACGATTCCCTTTTCCACTTGTTCTCTTATGAAATGATGTCGAATATAAATGTGCTTTGATCTTGAGTGCTGGATTTTGTTGCAGCAAAGAGAAATGTCGCTTTTGTTATCACAGTACATCGGAACTTTATTGTATACGAACCCATAGTCTGATAGTTGAGACCTCATCCAAAGGATTTGAGCACAACAAGATGACATGGCAATGTATTCAGCTTCTGTAGAGGAGATCGATGTACTCATTTGCTTCTTTGATGACCAGCTAACAAGCTTATCTCCTAGAAATTGAGCACCGCCCGAAGTACTTCGACGAGTATCTTGACATCCCGCATGATCAGCATCAGAGTAAGCAGTGAGAGCCATTGCAGTGTCTTTAGGATACCAAAGGCACATGTGAATCGTTCCTTGAAGGTACCTGAAGACTCTTTTGACTGCTTCTAAGTGCTTCTAGTGGGTTTGGATTGATAACGAGCACACATGCAAACAGCAAATAATAGATCTGGTCTGCTAGCTGTGAGATACATTAATGATCCGATCATGCTTCGGTATTTGGTTTGGTCGACGGGTGCCCCTTCATTATCCTCATCCAGTTTTGTCCTTTCAATCATTAAGGTGTCAACAGAGTCACATGATTCAAATCCAAATTTCTTAAAGATTTCACTTGCATACTTGGATTGATTGATGAAGATACCGTGAGGATTTTGAGAGATCTGTAGCCCCAAGAAGAAGGACATTTTCCCCATCATGGACATTTGGAATTCTGTGCTCATCTCTTGTGCAAACTTATCACATTCTAATGGATCTGCAGAGGCGAAGATAATGTCATCCACATAAATCTGAACGTGGAGACGATGCTTTCCCAACTTTCTAGTGAACAATGTAGGATCGACCACACCCTTGGTGAATTGGTTGGCTAGAAGTAATTTGGACAGAGTATCATACCATGCTCTGGGTGCTTGTTTAAGTCCATAAAGTGCCTTCTTCAAGCGATAGACATGATTTGGGCGTTCAGGATCAACAAACCCCTCTGGTTGGCTTACATATACTACTTCCTTTAATTGACCATTAAGAAATGCAGTCTTCACATCCATTTGGTAGACAATCATGTTTTGACTAGCTGCATTGGCAAAGAAGATTCTGATGGCCTCAATTCTGGCAACTGGTGCGAATGATTCTTCAAAGTCAATGCCTTCTTCTTTCCTGTATCCTTTGGCCACTATTCGAGCTTTGTTCTTCAGAACTTCACCATATTCGTCAAGTTTCACTTTGAAGATCCATTTGAGGGCGATAATCTTAGCACAGTCGGGAGGGGGCACTGATTCCCAAACATCAAGTCGGTCGAATTCATGGATTTCATCTTGCATTTTAGTGAACCATGATGTTTTAGTCAAGGCATCCTTATAATCCTTTGGTTCGACTTTAGAGAGTATGGAGCTGACAAAGCACCACAAGGCATCTGTGGCAAGTTGTTTACGTGTAGATACTGGCCTAGATGGATTACCAATGATGTTGTCGATTGGGTGATCGTTTGTCCATTTTCTGATATGCTCATGAAGTTGATGACTGGGAACTGATGTAGCAGTGTTATAATTATCTGAAGAGGTTGCCACAGTAGATGGTTCAGGGGCAAATATGTTGACAAAAGGTTCATCAGGTGGTTGAGCAAAGGGATTCACTTCAAATGAGTTGTCAGATGCTTCGTCTTGAGGAATTGAAGAAGATTGATCTATGTGATTGGTATGACTGGATGATGGAGCATTCTGACTAACAGAGATGGAGATGGAAGGCCCGTTTGTAGGTTGAGGTACATCATTAGCAGCAACATCAGGACCTATGACTTGTTGTTCTGGTTCGATTTTCTGTTGAGGATCAAAATACTCATCATACATTGGATCAAACAATTTCTTCAAATCCTCACTAGTAGGTGGCACAGAAGGAGCATCAGTGGTGGAGGAGTGTACAAGTCCAGAACTAATTGGTCCAGGAGTCCAAAGATTAGATGCGGGTCCTGAACTGGAGTATTCAGGAACCGTTTGCTCGATCAGCTCATCAAACGTGACATGGATAGTTTCCATGATTTGTCGGGTTCTTTTGTTGTAGANAAATCCTCACTAGTAGGTGGCACAGAAGGAGCATCAGTGGTGGAGGAGTGTACAAGTCCAGAACTAATTGGTCCAGGAGTCCAAAGATTAGATGCGGGTCCTGAACTGGAGTATTCAGGAACCGTTTGCTCGATCAGCTCATCAAACGTGACATGGATAGTTTCCATGATTTGTCGGGTTCTTTTGTTGTAGATTCGATAACCTTTCTTGTTTGGTGCGTAGCCAACAAAAATTCCAATATCAGCTTTTGCCTTGAGCTTTCCCAGATCTTCGTTATCGTTGGTTGGGTAACATAAACCACCAAACACTCGAAGGAAGGAGAGATCGGGTTTTCTTTCATGCACCAGCTCATAAGGGGTTTTGCAGTGAAGAGGATGTATCAGTGATCGGTTCTAAGTGTAACAAGCAATTGCAATTGCCTCTCCCTAGAGGAACATAGGAGCTTTGGAATTAGCATAGTTCATGCGGCCTCTACAAGGGTACGGTTTCGTCTTTCAACGACTCCGTTCTGCTGAGGTGTTCGAGGTATACTCCTATGATGACTAATTCCCAGATCTTCATAAAACTGAGTAAGTTGCTGATTGACAAACTCAGTTCCATTATCTGTGCGGATGAATCTGACAGTTTTATTGAGTCCAACTTGCAGCTGCTTGATTAGTTTGATGATGATTTCAGGTGTTTCGTCCTTGGATCTGAGGAACTTAACCCATGTAAACCGAGAGTAGTCATCAACGATCACTAACACATATCTCTTCCCAAATATGCTTTGCACTCTCGTTGGACCACAAAGGTCCATGTGAAGGGTATGAAGAACTTCCATAATGGTGTTGATAGTTTTGGGTTTATGAGTATGCTTCTTGCTTTTACCAAGCTGACAAGCGGAACATAGATGATCTTTTTCATACTTTAGCCTGGGCATTCCTCGAACAAGGTCTTTACGTGTGAGTTCATTTATGGTACCGAAGTTCAAATGGTTCAAACGACGATGCCACAACCATGACTTGTTCTTGGAAGCCTTAGATAGTAGACAGATTGGTGATGACTTCATCATATCTTCAATGGATATAGTGTAGAGGTTTGAGCCACGTCTGCCTTTCAGAAGATCCACACCGTCCAATCTTCTAACATAACATGTGTGTTTTCTGAAGGCTACTTCAAGATCTGAATCACAAAATTGACCAACGGAGAACAAATTGTGCCTAAGCCCTTCTACATAATATACTCTTGAAATTACGCTGTCGCCAACCACATAATCTCCATAACCCATTATAGCACCAAAATGATCATTCCCGAATCTAACAGTCCCGATAAACTTTTTCACGAAATTTCTGAGCCGCGAGTGATCTCCAGTCATATGTTTTGAGCAGCCTGAGTCCAAATACCACAGGGCGATTTGTACGACCTGCATTTGAAACCAGACAAATATGGATAACTGACAAACGTGGATCCCCAACCATAAGTGCGATCCGATTGGTTAGTGCAAGCATTGTTAGTTGCAACAGAAGAGGAAGTTACTCTAGCACCCTTAGTCCTATTATAACATGCGGGGGAACTAGACTTATGGTTAACGCATTGGGTTCCTATAGGAAAGGTCCTGCCTGTTTCCTTCCAAATCCTAATATTTAAGAACCTAGGATTAGGCCGTTTAGCAAAGGGGCGATGACTTCCTATTGATAATTTTCTTCCAGTGGGTCTCCAATGATAGCCAACAGTAGAAAACTTCCTTCCTGTCGCTTTCCAAACATGTTTTACGCGATTATAATACACAGCATGACAAATAGAAGGTAATTTATAAGCATTCAAACTTGTCTTAACACACACATCATGATTACCAGAATTTAAAGAGTTATTATAGATCTCACAAATGGTCTTAGAATTTGAATTAATTACAGTACGCCTAGAGCTAATACTAGAATCAACCCGATTCATAACATTCAGATCAGTCTTATTGTTCCTAATGTGGTCTTCTACTTTCTTTCCTTGAGCACTCTTAGTTGGCGAAATCCTATCATTCCTTGTATTACAATTAGGCTTAGACCTGCTAGCATTAGTGACACCTTTTACTCCTGTAGAATTAATGATAGGAACATTAGAACGAGATACGTCTGTTTGAAAGCTGGTGTGTGATGTTTTACGTTCTGATGATGTCAAGGGCACATTAAAGGTAACACGCTTGTTCTTAACCTTAGAGGAAAACTCATCAGCCTTATCACGCATGCAAACAGCTTTGGGACACGTCCCAATGGCATAATCTAAGAGCTCATATGATCTGTTGGTGAGATAATAAACATCACGTATGGCAATGTCCGCAGGTCTCACCATATTAACCTCTTAAATGGTCACACAAAGGATATCTAGGCAATCCTTAAGATACCTAAGATACTCACTATGGACAAGCGCATTATTCCTAAGGGGAAGAGGAATATTAATGGCCTCGCATTCAATTCTTTTTGTTTTATCGATCTTGGTGAGACAGCAATCACATGCAGTGATGGGCATTTTCCCTTTCACCTCAGTCTTTGGATTCTCAATTTCATGTAAAAAAGAAGTTATTTTCTCATTCGTTTTAACACGTGTGGTCTTAATCGACTCATGTAACTCTTTGTAATGTTGTTTGATTTTTGAGTTTTCAGCTTGAAAACAATCATTTTCATATTTAATGTTGTTAATGACGTTCTGAAGTTGAAGATTTTGAGAATCTAAACACGAAGGTTTCTGGGTATCAATCACATCACATTTATCCGTCTTTAATTGTGCAATTTGAATCTTCAGTTTCCGAATCGTGTTAGTGTGAGCTTGGATTTTTTCATCCCGTTTGGCTAATTCAAAATGTGCATCAAACTCAGGAGCATCCGAAGACGTCTTGGCATTTGAGTTTCTAATTCTTTCTTCTAGATGTTGGTATCTTAATTGCAAGTTAAGATTATCAACCTCTAGTTTTGAAAAATGCTTGACCATGTTATCATGATCATCTTTTTGAATTTTTTCGCGCAATTTTAAATTCTCCCCCTCAAGCTCAACAACACGATTGTGGAAAACATTTAACGTAACAGACATTTCATGAAATTGGGAAGCAGTTAAAGATGAATCAGTAGCAGTATAAAACACATCTTGAGCAATGCACATAGCAATTAAATTATCATTTATGGTGAGAGCATTCTTCCTCGCAATTTCACTATGTTGAAGATCTATTACAGTTTGTTTTCCTTCAAGTTCTAGATTTTTAAACACCTCTTTCATTTCATTAATCTCTGATTTAAGAGAAGTTTCCATGCATTCAAAATGTTCTTTGATTTGTTTAAAAAATGGAATGACTTCTGTGAGATAACAGTCTTTTGTAACTTCAAAACCCCTTTCCCCCTCAGTAATTCCCGTTGGAGTAATTCTCTTTTTACATGTTTTGTCAAAGTCAGCAAACATTTGATACAGAACATACATGCTAATAAGAGTTTTACATTGAGTGGGCAGAGCTATCTGAACTAGGTTCATTGGTGTATTGGGAGGATACACCGTTGGGGTAGCAAACTTAAGGGGAGTGGTAGCCTTAAGTTGTTCAGCTTTCATTTTTTCAATGTCTAAAGCCCAAAAAATCTGTTCTGGGGTTAATCTAGTTTGGGGCACAAAGACGGTCAAACGGTTCTGTTCATAGTAGTTATGGGGCTTGATATTGACACGCTTTTCAATGCTCGTGGGATCCTTCATTTTCACCTCTAGTCTTTTCCTATTTTCAGATTCAATTTCATCAATCTCTTCTGTATCATTCACAACAGGTGGGGCATGATTGGGCTTAAGCAACACATTAAAATCATATAAGGCAGGTTGAGAGGCACTAACGCTCCTAAGGAAATTAGTTTTAGGAACTCCCGTATCCTTATTACTATGTTCATCTCGAAACTTAATGTGCTTTTGTATCATTTGAGCAGTTTGAATGGTTTGGCCTTGTGTGTACAATTTGTCTTCAAGTTTGTTCTTTAAGGCCTTTAAGTTGGAAAAATTGTTTAAGAGTTTGGCTTCTTTACTTTGAAAATCTAACTTTAGTGTGGTGACACTATTTTGAATCTCCTGTTTTTGTTTAACAGTAAGATCGATTTGATTTTGCAAAGATTTTATTTCCATTCTTAACTTTTCTTCCTTTATATTCCTTTCGGTAATATATGCACACATTTGCCAATCCATTTTCTGTTCACGTTTGGTTAACTCAAATTTTGCACGTTGTTGATACATATTCACCTGATCTTTAAGAATATTAATCCTAGTGGTCAAGGTATCATCAGGTATAACAGCAGTATATTCATCATATTCACAAGTATCATTATCAACGGAAGAGTCATCACTTGGTAAAGCAGTCTCGACATTTTGTTTCAAATATTGCTCATATGGGACAACATTGATATTACCCATATCAGCAGGATCTGAATCAATATTGTCGGTGTGATTTACTTCGTTATGAGTCCTTTGGTTGTGCATCACATTATCAACATGTGTATCGACAGATGCTCTACTAGGTTCATCAGATTCTTTATTGTTATCTATATGTTGTTGTTTTGAGAAAACATTATTGTTTTTCAAATCAACATCATCTGGAGTGACAATACTAGTTTGATGTACCTCATCGAGCATCGTTGGAGTAGCACTTGATTCATATGTGTCATATAATTTGAGTACCTCAGAAATGATGGATGATTTGGAAGTTCCCGATTGGTGTGGCGATGTGACTGCAGATGTAAGCTTGACCATGAATATGGTTTGTGCAGTAGGTTCATCATCAACATCAGAATCAAAGGCATNTTGTTATCCATATGTTGTTGTTTTGAGAAAACATTATTGTTTTTCAAATCAACATCATCTGGAGTGACAATACTAGTTTGATGTACCTCATCGAGCATCGTTGGAGTAGCACTTGATTCATATGTGTCATATAATTTGAGTACCTCAGAAATGATGGATGATTTGGAAGTTCCCGATTGGTGTGGCGATGTGACTGCAGATGTAAGCTTGACCATGAATATGGTTTGTGCAGTAGGTTCATCATCAACATCAGAATCAAAGGCATCACAATCTTCAGCCTGGAAGACTTTTGGGTCATTCAGAGCAAGATCCTGGACTGGTTGATCATCCACATCAGCATCAAAGGAATTCCCTTCATCACCCGCAAGAAATAGCAGTTGTTCCTCATCCAATGGGACTCCATTTTCCTGTGCCTGCATCAGCAGCATCTTTTCTTTGAAGTAGTCGGAGTTCTGAGGACGTTTTGGTTCAGTGCAGTTTCTTGCAATATGACCTAGCCCACCACAGTTGTAGCACTTGATTTGTCTTTCTTCTCCTTGATTGGCATTACCAATCCTATTCTGAACATTTCCCCGGACATTCTGTCTTCCTTGAATCACAACTCGCCCATCTTCCACAACAGCAAGATTACGTGGATTCGATGAGGTTCTGAGTTGATTGTTGGTTGAGGTAGAGTGCTTCTGAAGTGTTGAACCAGTAGTGAGACTTGGTTGGAGAGATTATCAATTCTCTTGTCCATCTTGTCCATGTAAGAATTCCCAGATTCTTGTGGATTAGTCTTGACACTTGCTGATTGCATGGAGGTTTGATCAAGAGAGGACTGATTCTGTGTTGCTTGAACAGTTGTTGCATGATTGATTGAGTCAGTCGAGAATTGGTTAAGTCCCTGAGCACTGGAGATTAGAGCAAGAGGATCATTTGAGGGATGAAATTTCTCTCTTTGCTGACGATCATACATGGCATGTTTCTCATGTTGTAGCAGATAAGCATAGAGTTGTTCATAGTTGGTGTTTCTGAGTCCTTTGTTTAACTTCACAGCTGTGACAAACCGATCCCATTCTGGTGACATGTTATTGACGAACTTTGAGTTGAGTTGGATGTTGGGCATTGTCATTCTGATCATTCTCATGTCATTCACAAGCTTGTGGAATCTGACATAGTAATCATTGATGCTTTCACCAGGGTTCATCTTAAAGTGCTCGAATTCATCGTACAATTGAGACTCACGATCTTCCTTTGTTAATTCTGAACCAGCTAGCAACATTTTGACATTGTCCCAAACAGCTTTGGCCTCAGTGTTGAAGTTAATCAGTTTGTATATGTCCTTTGGTAGCCCTTGTACCACAATGTTTGAAGCACGAATGTCAGCATCATATCGTTTCTTTTCAGCTTCATTCAGATCATTGTACGTACGAGGTCTGTCAATTCCAAGGGTGACTGTCCCATCATCACCAGTGGAGATAACATCTCTGGTAGTGCCCATTTGGAACGGCCCTTCATCAATTGATCTCAGAATGTTCTCCCCATTTTCTTTGCCTTGACAATACAAGCGAATTCTTTGTGACCAAGACTCATAGTCCGTTCTTTCTAGCATTGGAGGTCGAGTGTCAGACCCAGCAGCTTGGATATCATCAATAGATGTTACAGTAGTCATGATGACAAGGTCTTAGACGGGATTTTACAACACACGTGACTTAAACCGAGAAATCGATTCTTTCCCGGGATTTTACTAAAGTCAACCAGGAAAACCGCTAAGATAAGTAAACCGCTGGTACAGTAACCGCTGACAAGTAACCGCTGAAAGAAAACCGCTGATGTAATAACCGCTGAAACTTAACCGCTGGAATAGTAACCGCTGATTATTAAACCGCTGACAATAGTAACCGCTGACAGAGTAACCGCTAGTAAAGTAACCACTGAAGAGTAAACCGCTGGTAACTTAACCGCTGAAGAGTAAACCGCTGGAAGTTAACCGCTGAAACAGTACAAAGTACAGCGTAATGTTCGCTCCACTACTTGTCCTAACCGCTGTTGCTAACCGCTAAAGTCCCAACTTAACCGCTGCGAAGAACACCTTATCGTAGAGCAAACCGCTGCCAAGAAAAAGTTCCAAAACAACTCGTACACTTCACAAACGTTAGATTTAGTCCAACCAACTGATAAACTAGATGAATCTAACCCCTCTAATCCTAGAAGTACAAGAAAGAACACAAGAATCACCACGAACAAGATCAAAACTAAGTAAAACCACCCTAAACTAATAGAAACCAAAACAAACCATACACCACAAGTCCTACAATCCCTAGGATGTAACCATGGCTCTTGATACCAATTGTAGAATACTAAATAAGCTCACAAACACGTATAGATCTTGTGGTTTGGTTCGTTTACATGTAAGAAAGAAAAGAAGAATTTAGAGAGAGAAAGTTAGAGAGAGAAAGAAGGTGAAGCCTTGAGAGAAAACCAAAAAAAAGAAAATAGATTATGAGAAGGCTTACCCTCTCCAAGGATGGAGAGGGCTTTTATATGTACATGAGTTTTTGCCACTTGGGCTGTGGATCAGGTATACAGTGGGTAAAGACCCGTCCTTCTTCCACGAATACTAACTACTTCTAATCTACGTTTTACTAACTATTATAAATACTACGAGCTAAACAATGCTTAATCGTATCTGGGGTGACCGAACCTTTCTTATACAAAAATCGTATTCCTAACATTTCTCATGAAATCCTACGAAGCTCCTAAACTTTCAAGCCAAGTGAACAAAATCACTTCTTCATGTGAGTATTGTAGTGGTCCCCACGACACTCGTGATTGCATGGAACTCCCTGAACAAGCTTTTGCGGACTACGCATCCTCGCGTACCGACGGAGCGGGAGACAAGTGGTACACTTTCAAACCCGAGCCAAACCCTTACGGTGATTCATACAACCCCTCTTGGAAAAATCACCCAAACCTTAGGTGGAAGCAAAACTAAAACATGCCCCAAAACAACTCTTCCAATCCACCTAATCGTTTTCAACAAAACGGTTCATCCTCAAACCGTACTTTCAACAACAATCCTTCTAATAACTATGGCAGTACCAATAATTTTGAAGGATTGATGTCCAATTTTATGGCATCCCAAGACGCTCATATAGCCAAGTTTGAGTCCGATTTCAAACAAAGACATAGCGAGATGACCAATAATATTGACACCTTGTTGAAAGTTCTCAATGACCGAGAAATAGGAGCACTCCCAAGTGACACGGTCAGGAACCCGAAACTAAATGTTAACGCCATCTCTTCGATTTCGTCTCCTAGTTCTTCCCCACAATACTATTCGGTTAATGCCATGAGCACGTGTTTTAAACAAACCCAATTTCCTCAAAAAGTCCATGAAAGTAAGATATCCAACACTAAATTGGTCAACAACATAGTTGAAACACCGCCCACTCAAAACCTTCACGAAGAATTCAAGGAGCTCCACCTTGAACGTCCGGTTATTAATGTTTTGGCACGTACTCCTTACTATAATGCCCTCTTGGAAAAATATGAGAAGAAGCTCAAGTTAGGTGACAAAGGGACCGCCTTCGTTCAAAACAAGTTACCTAAGAAATTAGATGATCCAGACTTATTTGTTCTACCTTGCAAGATCGGTAATTCGGAGGCTTATGATACATTAGCCGATCTTGGATCAAGCCTTAACCTACTTCCATTATCTCTTTACACCTCTCTTAAATTAGGGAAACTTGATGAAACTGAGGTAATAATAGGCTTAGCAGATGGAAGTGTAGCACACCCGGTTGGAGTAGTGAAGGACGTGTTAGTACACATAGGAAAATTAAATATTTTAGCTGATTTCCACGTCCTTGACATGATTAGCGACCCTACATGCCCTTTGTTGATAGGAAGAGGATTTTTAGCTACCGCAAGTGCTATGATTGATTGTAAGGAATCTAAAATAGCGGTAGGAGAAGGAGAAACTTGGTCGATATATGATGTTAAGAAACACGCCTACGACACCAATGAAGGACCAGTACCCCAGCGGGCGGATGTTGATAGGAGACCCTCTAGATATGGACCGTGGGTGAATAGAGACTTCATAGGACCCTAATGCCCATTCTACCTAGAAGAAGAATTTGTAAGCCGAACACATACGGTAGAGCAACTTTTGTCTAGGGACACTGAATAGGACCCATTTGAAGATCCTCTAGTTTTTAGAAAAATGATTGACTTCCTAGGAGTTTTGCCAATTAACCTAGGAATGAATAGGTGGAAAAGCGAAGGTGATGAATATAAATGGAATTGGAAAAGGCCACCTAAGGAAGGAGACGGATCATGGCACATAAAGATGACATTATATGATCCGGATGGAGAAAAGTTTGAGAGGACATATCTCACCGAGCGTACCGATAGGAAACTTCAAACCAAATACAACCCTAAAGATGTCCTTGATGAGGAACTAACCTACGTAGGGTAGAGTGACTTTGAGTCTAGCTACAAGACTCGTTAATAAAGAAAAGTGCTTCTTGGGAGGCAACCCAAGCTTTATTTGTTTTGTTTGTTTGTTTGTTTGATTTTATTTGTTCCTGTATGTGTATTTTATTTTTATTGCTAATGGTTCATGTTTTAAATTAAATTGTGAAAATGCTTTATTTTGTTTTTAACTTTGTCTTAACTACATATAAAGGTATTTTGCAAAAGATAAGTGTAAGGGAAATCTAAATTTGTTTTAAAAGAACGAATTGAACATGAATCATAACAATATTAAATAAACATACATATTAGTATTTCTTTGAGTCAAATGCTTGTATCGAGTCATAATGAAGTTTTCCAGAAACTAAACATAAAAATTCTGTCAGATCAGTTCTGATGGCGTCAGGGTTCACAACCTGACGGCGTCAGGCAATAATTTTCTGAAAAATTTTGCAGGTTTTGTTTTTCTGTTGGGATTGTGAAAATTTACTAAATCTTTAACTCCACGAATCTGCAAACATTCATTCCACAAGCATTATATCCTTATATAGATTTTACAGCCGATTTTACGCGAGGTTTGCCTAGATTGTTTTCTCAGGTTTAACAGGTTATATTGGACAAGGAGATGTCAACGAAATCAAGCTTTTGGCGTTGTTTTAATTTTGAAGCTTCTACATCATCTTGGAGGAGGATTTAGCCATGTTACCACACCATCCACACCAAACGAATCAGGGGAGTATTTGTTTCACTTTTTTATTTTCTTTACTTTTACATCTTTTTATTGAACATTGGGGACAATGTTCAGCTTAAGTGTAAGGGGGGGTAAATGAAGACACCTTAGAGATTACAATTGCACTTGATTTTTGTTTGTTTAATGGTAGATGTGTAATAAAACTGAGAGAAATATGTGTTAGGGCAATTTTAGCACCAAATTAAAAAAATTTTACAACATATAGGAGTTAAACTTTAGTCTTAATAAGCGTCTCATGGATATGAGTCACATGACTAGCACAAAAACCGTACCACTCAAAAAATTTTGCACCCAAATATGTGAGGTTCGCCCCTAGATTTGATAGGAAAAGCAATTATGCTTGTGTGTGTACCGGTAGTATTTAGATTCTAAAACTTGCGTTAGTGACCATCCCAAGTCCACAAGTGAGACTACATTCGTGTAGTTAGATTTACTACATGATAAGAGGCATTAGGATAACCCCTTGTTTTACACCTGTGTTATTATAATTACATTGACTTCATTGGTTAAGTAATTCCCCCACACCTTTGCGATGTACTCATTTTTAGTACACGATACCCCTAGTACAACCCCTCCGAGCCTATCTTTTTCGTTTCTAACTTTAAGCATTTTACTTAAAAGAAGAATTTGTTTACAGTCCACCCCCAAATGTACACACAAATCGCCTTAGCCTACCTTGTATGCACTCATCTTTAGTGCATTATTATGACAACATTTGTTTAAACCCTTAGTTAATTGTCTAATTGATTACATTGTTGCTAAGTCAAGTCATATCTTGTACAAATTGTTTTGGGACGATTGGGACTCATGGGTAAAGTACTAATGTAATGAAGTAATGGGGAAGAACATCAATTATTACCCTCATATACGCGTAAAAATTTTAAAGTACTCAAAGTGTTTCAATTATCTTAATTCGAGTCATTAGAATAGTTATTTGTAAAGTATGTAAAAGTTCAAGTGTAAGGGGATGAGGCCCCTATGATGTATTATTTTGGATGGTAGGGCAAGAATGTATGCAAAAAAAAATGGAAAAAGAAAGAGAGAAAAAACATACGGACTACCATCCCGTTTCTTTTTACGTTTATTTATGTTTTTGTTATTTATTAATTAGCTTATGTTGAGTCGAGTCTTGGCTTAGCAACGTCGCATTGTACATGTATTTGATCAAGATAATTAACTCGCCACCAGTAAAAAAATCCTTTATTCCAACAAACCTTGTTTATCATATCCCTACACCTAACATTATCACCCTTGAAAAGCCCTCTTTGATAGTTTATCTTAGGTACTTACGCCTAGTGGAGAAGGTTTTTGATCCTTTCCCAAGCCTATGGTAATCTATTTGCTATGACAGGTAGTGAGTGATATTTTTCCATTTCCATTTTGTTATATAGGTTTATAACACCCGAGATATGAGAGTATCCAAACACTATTTGTGAGGTGCTAGTGTATGATTTACGTGCTTGTTATCACTAGGGTGGATTGACTATTTGTTGTAATTACTTTTATATTAATGTTAAATGACCACTAGCTCATATTTTGATTGGAATAAAAGCGCATTTGCTTAAGGACAAGCAAATCTCAAGTGTAAGGGTATTTGATGAGGCGAAAAGTGTTACGCTTTTAGGGGTCATTTAAGCCCTAAATCGTGATTTTATGATCAAATATTACCTTAAATCGTTCCTTTTGTCATTTTAGGTACTTTTGGGAGGAAATCTGGAAAACATTGCATTTTGGACGTTTTTGGAGCATAAAAGTGAACAAAATGACAAAGTCTCAAAAGCATGCTGGAAATCCTACCTGACGGCGTCAGGAGCTACAAGCTGACACCGTCACTTGAAGACAAAGGAGTTGGATTGAGAATTTACCAGACGCCCAAGTGAAGAAATCAAGATTTAACACCTGACGGCGTCAGGTGTTAAAAAGTCTAGGCCGTCAGGTGTTATGCTAAAGAGAGATGGCCCAAAAGGAATTACAAAGGTTGACAGGTGTTATGTTAAAAAGTCTAGGCCGTCAGATTTGACTACTTTTTGCAGTTTTGAAACACTAACCAAGCATACTTTTTTCTCTATAAAAACCAAACACACCAAGCAAGCTCCTACAACCCCATTCTACCTACTGAAACAATGAGTTCCAAGAACAAAGGTTGTTTCAAACACACCCTGAATTGCAACATTATCTTTTATTTCATTTAGACTATATTTGTTTTTTAATTTTAATATATTTTTTCTTTTTTTGCAGAAATCGTTAACATTGACAGCAGTGACTCAAGTGACTCAAGTTCATTTCACATATCAAGCAGTTCTGAAGGTCCTCCAAATCCATGGGCAGACTACTTTCCAAAGGGATATTCTGGATCAGGCACAAAAAAGGAAGATGCTAGGAAGCTTAAAACTCCAAAAAAGACTGCCAAAGAGATTCTTGATGAGAGGGTTCAGGTGCTAGGCCTGCCCAATGCTAAGATTTGTGAAGACAAGGGTATAAAACCATGGGAACCAAAAATGCCCAAAATTTGTTCAAAAGGGAAGGGTAAAAAGAAAATGTATTAGTTTAGGAAGTACTTTATTTGAATAAACCTGTGTTAACCTGAATAAACATATTGTAATCCTTTTGTACTACTTTATTTGACTTTATGAAGTCAATTTTATACTACCTCCGTCCCAAATTTATTGTCCCCTATTGACTTTTTCGGTCTTTACTTTTCAACTTTGACCTTAAGTTTTTTTATTTATATTGCATAATACTTGATACAAAATATATGAACGGATTGAGTTTACAATATATTTTCATTTGGTATAATTTTTATCAAAAATTGTATAACACAAACAAAAATATTTATAGTCAAAGTTGAGAAAGAAAGACCGAAAAAGTCAATAGGGGACAATAAATTTGGGACGGAGGGAGTAATGTGTTTATTATACCTCAATTTTATTTGACTTTATGTAATCCTTTTGCTTGTTCCCTTTTTGTACCATCATGCTTCTCACCTAATTCTTGATTTCTTTCTCAACAAAATCTAAATTCTTATTTCATCTATCAACCAAGTAACATCAAAAAAAGGTGTTGGGTCTCTTTATTAAT